>PVKN010009365.1:0-23876 GCA_004027915.1 Capromys pilorides
CTTAACTACCATTTAACAAGTGCTTGCGGCAAGGACCGGGCGTAGGCTTCTATGGGTGTCACCGTTTCATCCCACTCTCAGTCCTACGCAGTCGGTAGCATTAGTCCTGCTTTTTCAAAGTTGAGAGAGCTTAAGCAACTCGCCCAAAGATGCACATTTCATAAGGAAATGGATGGGCCAGTAAGATGGTTCAGTGGTCTAAAGCGCCTGCTTAGGAAAGCTCAGGCAACTGCAGGGACTGCAGTTCGATCCCCGGCACCACATGCTGCGCCAGCCCCACCACCAGGGCAGGCTGAGCCAGCCATAAAATAAATAAATAAAGAAACAAACAAGCAAACAAATAAATAAATAAAGTAAGGAAATGGAGTCAGGGAAGAGAGAAATTGGTTCCTGCTGCACAAAACAGAGACAATGTCTCTGAATAACAAGAGCAGGGAGGGAGTTTTCCCATGATGCAGGTGGCAGGCACACAGGATGTCACTTTACAGGATGGTCCCACAGTACTCTGCTCAGGGATATGCTCTTGGTGAACGTGTGACTTGGGTCACCTAGCTAGAGAGGGACAGGGAGGCTGAAGTATGTTGATAGATCTGTATCTAAACCTGTTCACCTGGAAGGAAGAGTTTGTGTAGGCCAAAGTTAAAACCTATGTCGTCTCCAAACATATAACTATGCACTTACTTGCAGCCAAAGCTCCAAGAAGGAATTTAACCTATTACCCTGAAACCCTGAGCCTCATTTCCACAGAGCTGTTTAAGATGCCCCAGCTCCAGTTACCTTTCGTTAGATAGCTCTGATTTTCACTCACTGAGGTGACAGTGTTGGTGGAATTTCTGCTATGTGCCAGCCACTTTGGGAAATACTAGGAATAGGGCAGTGAAGTTGTTGTTGTTGTTTTCTTTTTTAATGAAACAAGTATGACACACTTTAATTGATATATTCATTTTTTCATACATTGCAGGTTTTACCCTTGGTCCATTTGCGGGACAGTGGAACTGTTTCCTTTTTCTCTCCCCAGGAGACGCATAACTAACCTTGCTTATTTCTGAAGAACAAGCAGCTCCGCCTGCATTGCCAATCTAGCCACAAGGCAGAAAGGTTGTCTGTGGGCACTATTTTGAGAGTATCGAAATCCCAAGAGCAGCTGGAGAGATAGCTCTGCAGTCTAAGTGTCTGCCTGGGAAGCGCAAGGACCCAGGTTTGATTTCTGGTACCACATGCTGCATCAGCCCATACCAGGCCAGCCCCAAACTGGGAATGATGACACATACCTGTAATCCCGGCACTTAGGGAGGCTGAGACAGGAGGATCACTACAGTCCTGAGCATAGTAACACCCTGTACCAATTAATTAATTAATTATAAAAGAGAGAGAAAGCCCAAGAATGGTCTCAACTGCTGGTGTGTGTATCCAACACTGTGTTTTGGGAGGTCCTTGCCTGCCCCCTTGTCTGGAGTCTTCCAGCCACATGCATCCCATGGCAGTGCCTCGTTGAGTCACTAGAGGGTCCCTGCCTGGGACAGTCTGGGGAGGTTGTGAACTGCCACCACTGCAGCTGCTACGGTGCCTTGCCAAGTTCCTGGGGGTCCCTGTGTAGGACAGTTGGGGCGTTAATCTATGCTTATTTCCTAGGCATCTCTATAGCTAATCAAATTGACAATCAAAATTAATCGTCATGTACACTAAACATAAACTGCTACAGCTGTAAAGAACAACTGTAAAGAACAACTGTAAGGTAGCACTGATTTTCCATTTTAGAGTACATTTTTGTGGTGAAGTTTTTATTGTATTGGGAAAACACAGGTGTTCCTGTGAAAATGAATCAATAAATAAGATATGCTAAAATGAAACAGCTCCTGACAACAACTGCAGCAGGTGCAGTGCTACTTTGTTAGGATGAGCTGAGACCCAGAGGACCTGTAGCTGGCAGGTGGAGGACCAGTGAGTTCAGAGGTGGAACAAGCGTGGCGTGTCTGAGGGGCTGGAGGAAGCCAGCAGCTCAGCGCTGGGATGAAGCGCAGAGAATCTCTAGAGACCGGAGCTGGGCAGGACCTGTGTCACACAAGCCTGGCGAGGCAGCGGGAGGTCTGTGCCTTTGGGCCTTTGTCTTGTCTTGTCTTGTCTTGTCTTGTCTTGTCTTGTCTTCTTTCTTCCTTTCTTTCTTTCTTTCTTTCTTTCTTTCTTTCTTTCTTTCTTTCTCCCTTCCTTCCTTCCTTCCTTCCTTCCTTCCTTCCTTCCTTCCTTCCTTCCTTTCATGTGTATGGTACTGGTGCTTGAACTCTGGGCCTTTTCCCTGAGCTGCATCCTCAGCCCTTTTTATTTTTTTATTTTGAAGTAGCATCTCACTAAATCCCCAAGTCGCTCAGGCTGAATTCAAATTTGTGATCCCCCTGCCTCAGCCTCCTGAACTGCTGAGACTACTTTCAGAAGGCTTTAAACCAGAGAGGGAGAGATCTGATTTTATTTGTGTCTTTGAAATTTTATTCTGGCTGTTATCTGGGAAGTTACTTAGGAAGCCATTAAAATCAGCTTCACAGGAGCAAATAAAGCCTCAAGAGACAGCAGACAGGAATGGACTTCTGTCTCCTTGGGGAGGGAGTCCAGTCCCTTGTTGGGGTGCGCTGGGTGGGAGGGAGTGGAGTTGATCTGGGGTGATCTCTCCACTGTGGCCTGAGTGCCAGGTAATGGCAGCATCATTACCAAGACAGAGAACACTTGAGAAGAACCAGAGTGGGAAGTAGAAGGAAACCCTTGTGTGAAGCTTGAGATCACTCTTTCCTTCCTTGAGAGAAATTTTCCTCCATTGTGTATCCGTCGAGCCTCGAGCACTGAGAAGTACGTAGTATATACTCAATAAACATTGGGATTTGTTGAGTATGGTTTAGTGATTCTCAAACTTATATGTGTACATCAAAATCACCTGGACAAAGTGGGCTGTAGTCATAATAATCCCTGCACTCTGGGAGGCTGAGACAGGAGGACCACAAGTTGGAGCACAGCATGGGCAACTTAACCCTACCTCAAAATAAAAACAAAATAAAAAGGGTTGGGGCTGTAGCTCTGTGAAGAGATGTTCGATTCATTCGCTAGTACTGCAAAAAAACTAAAGCAAGACAAAACAAAACAACCTGGGCAGCTCATTGAAGTTTTAGGCTCAGTAATCCGCACTGTAACCTGACCCAAGCAGGCTCTGCTGTGTTGAGCTGGGGCACACTCAGCCCTGAGGGAGATGGGCAGGAGCACTCAAGTTCAAGCGGCAATGTAGATGTGTCAGTGACCACACAAACCACCTTTTGGTGATGTTTTTCATTGCTAAGACAAACTACCCAACACCCACAACTTAAAGGGTTGGTTTCAGCTTACAGCCTGTAGAGGTTTCAGGTCATGGTTGCCTGGTTCCAAGGCAGAGGGACTCTCAGAGAGATAGCCAGGGCGTGCCAGGCAAATAAAAGAGCAGCAGCAAGCCTCCCTTTCCCTTTTATTTCACTCAGGCTCCCAGCCTACTGGTTGGTCCCCCTCATGCAAGGGTGGGTGGTCTGTCTTGAGTAAATTCACATGCAGAACCATGCTAATCTATCAGCAGGTTGGCCCAGTCGTCACAGCCACAGTGCAGGGTCAGACTCTCCAAATCTTCACCAATGAGCACATGCAGCCTCGGGGGACATCTGGACATAACCCTAACAACTGGCCTACCTGATGACTATGGCGTAGGGTTTTAAGGAGTCGGTGGTCTAGTCTCAAGCATAGTCAAATCACCAAGTGCTTTTTAAAAAGCATCTTGAGAGAAGACCAGTGAAGGAAACCTGATGTCCCTTTCGTCTCATTTAAATTCTTGCAAGGGCCCATCATGCAAAGAAAAGCAGTCACTCACCTGTGAGGATCTCGGGGACAGAAGACAATCCCCTCTTACTCCATCTCTGAAGGAGTACAATCCCCTCACTCAGTGATGACAGTAAATGTACACTTTTGTTTCCATAGTATCCATTCTGTTTTCCAGAAAGAATGCCCCAATATCCCTTTGAAAAACCATCTTCCTCAGTATTGCAGTCTTGGTACCTTGCCTGCCTTAAGATAAGGGTTGGCTCCAGCAGAGGCTAGCCAAATGTTCCTTCTCTAGTTTATTTTCTTCTCCAGGCCAAGAGCTTTAACCCAGGGCCTCAGGCCTTCTAGACAAGTACTTTGCCACTAATCTGCACGCCCAGGCCCCTCTCTAGCCTTTGACTTCTTCAGTAGAGCAACCCAAAGATGGAAAAGAATCAGAATTCTCCTTGAGAGACTTCCCTGAAGAAAACATGATTAGGTACTACAGCACTTCAAAGATCTCACAGGACTTCCACAGTGCTCATCCTTTTCCAGACCTGATTCTTCAGCTTTTCCTTCAAGATGAGCAATGAGCCTTTTTCTTCCAATAAATCCTTGTCTTGTTTCGGTTGAAGTGATCTCAGTTTCTTACAGTGTAATCTAGGACAGTGATGAAAAGCCTTGTAATTTACAGAGATAAAGTTTCAAAACAAATCCTTCTAAGGAGTAGTAACACCTTGACGTAAGTTCTCACTGCAGTGCACACACATGTTGGTAGCAGAGCCCATACAGCTCACCTTATCAGGTAGAGAACAAAGGCCCACACACCACATCAGACCTGCACTGAAGGGGGACGGACATTTGTCGTGTGTTTATTCATGACTCGAATACCTTGCTGGAAACTCACAATGCTTTTATTTCTTAATTTCTACACAGCCCCCTCAGCTGCTGAATTTCTTCCTTGAGACCACACTTTCAGGGTGAGCGTTTCCCAAGCAGTGCATAATTACTAGGACACATAAACCTAAGACATCAATTTATGACACGAGAGCTCATAACCTTAAATTTAGTTCTCATTTCCGTCTGTGGTCCCCAGGGGAAGAAGGAACATCCTGTCCTTTCAGTAATTTGGGTTAAATCCTAGTCATTTGTTGACCTCCCTCCTCTCTCTACTTTTAGAAAGGCTTGCAACTCTAGACTCAATACAGCAACCAGTTAACTTATGTCTTAGGACAGTCTCCTCTGGACAAGTTTATTGCAAACTTGTTCACAGTGAGAAATGAAGAACAGATAGGATGCTAAAGAGCCGGCAGCAGCTGGTGCGTGAACCACACCCTAGAGAGATAACAAGTGTGTTACAGTTTAACAGCAGTCATAAAAATGAGTTCTGATCACTTGCAGATTACATACAGGATAGAGAGCAAATATATATTTTACAAAAGCAGCCTAGTGGGTTTTATTTTATAAAATTAAATAGTGTCTATTTGTGCAAAGTAAATGTAACAACATCTAGATACAAAATTATATTAACTCTGGATGGCTGATCATTTTCTGTTTTTAATTAAGCAGACTTTTATGGAAGCTTAACTTCTGGTACAAAAATACATTTCAGATGATTTAATCCAACACTAATGAAGAGAGCAATCACGGCACCAAAATGGCTGACTGTTTCCACTTCAGAGGTAATAGAGAGGGTTGCCACCAATTTTACTGTGAAAATACGTAGTAGTAGGAAACTAGTGTTTTCTGAGGACTTACCATCCTCCAGGTACTGAATGCTTTGTAATGCACCTCATTTCACATAGTAGAGTTACAACACCATCAGGTGGCGTCCTACTGTACTACTGAGAAAGAGTGGAACTGCAGCCCTGAAAAGATAAACAACTGGGGGGCTGGGGAGATAGCTCAGGGACACAAGTGCCTGGCTGGCAAGTGCAAGGTCCTGAGTTCGATCACCAGTTCTGAAAAAAAAAATAAGAAACTGGAGTGGGTTCTTTACTAGATCAAAGAGCTGGTTGGCCAAAAGGTTGGATTTTTTTTCTTTTCACGGGACCAGGATTCGAACTCACAATCTTGCACTTGCTAGTCATGCACTTGTGCCACGGAGCTATCTCTCTGGCCCCAAAAGGTTGGATTTTGAATCTGCACCACAGAGTGACTTTGGAATCCCAGCTTCTGTCTTCTCGCTTTCCATTTCCAGCACTGCTTGGCCAACTAATGAGACAGCGCCTGACCTTGCCTTTTACCTTTTAACCCTCTCTTTGATTGTTTAAAACTTCATTTTAAAAACTCCCCGAACCAGGTAGTCAGAATAAATAGGCTTTCCGGGAATCTCTTGCTTGGACGTTAATTGTTAACTCAACAGTAAGCCTCTCTAACAGCCTTTACAGCAGTTTACTTACCTGGGTTTTCCATTAAGTTAAGTAGTAAGAATGTAGAGCTCTAATAGTATATGTTAAGCTCCAATTGCATGGGTAGGGCCCACAGCGGAGGGGCGCCTTATAGGTGCAGAGGATTTGGGATGCAGGGAGGGGCACAGCGTCTCTCTCAAAAAGTGGCTTCTCAGCCTGGGGCTTGCATCTGGGAGTGACATGGGCGTGGAGGCAGGGTGCCACCACAGCAGACCTCATACCATCAGACAAGCAGGGCTCCTCCCCACGATGAGTGTCTTGAGCCAGTCTTCCTGAAGTCTGGCCACGACATAATATACTTTTGCTCAGAGAGTGTGCTTCTCCTTTCCCACCCATTCCCTTCCCCCTCCACCCCTCTTCCCTTCCCTCATCTTCTATTCCTCTCATCTTTCCTACCCCATCCCTATTCTCCTCATATACAGGAACTGAATCCAAGGCCTTCTCAGTGAGCTATGTCTGCGGCACTTTTTAGATTATTTATCTATCTAGTCACTCTATTTTTTAGGTAAGGTCTTACTAAGTTGCTAAGTTGCCCGGGCAATGCTCAGATATGCAATCCTCCTGCCTCCTCCTGCCTGAATGCTGAGATTACAGCATGTGCCACCGTGCCCAGCTCAGGTGGCTGCTTCTTAAAGACTCATCTGAGTCCTTTTTTCTTTTTCTTTCCCACTTACTGGGATGACTTAATTGATGCAACCCAGATTGGCTTTCAAATCATTGCCAGAGTTTTTACAAGAAGCAACTGTGGTTAGGCTTGGACGTATTATCATCATTACTATTATTATTATTATTATTATTATTATTATTATTATTATTATTTTCTGGGAGTATTCCAACCCCCCTTCTTCATTCTGCTGCTTTGTGGTAGGTATATATTGCCAAGACTTCTGTTACCATGGTGGATTAAGAATCCAAAGCATTAAAAAAATAGAATAATATGGATAACACCAAAAGGTCCTGTTCCAGAATATCCCTTCTATCTTTGTTCTTAGAAAGGAAAGGAAAGCAAAAGCATGGCACTTCCTGCCTTTGATCATGTTTGGTTGTCTATCCAGAAGGAAGCTAGATTAGCCAGTCACACAAATGAGTAAAGAGGTGCAGGGCCTGTGAAGACAAGATGCTCGAGTGTCTGCAGACCTGGACCTGTCTTCCTGGGGAGAAGTCAGCAGAACAGTTACCAAGCTCCACACCACTTAGCTGTGGCCAGGAGCAAAGCTCTTGCTTGCTCTGTACTTCTCTTTCCCTGTCTGTAAGACATGTGTGAGAGTCAAATTGTCCGTCTCTAGACTTGCAAGAGAATTTGAAGTTATTTCATTCCGTATCCCATCCACTGCAGGGATTTCACCTCCACTCTTCCTGAAAGATTACCTGAGACCCTACCTCCCAAGGAAGGGCTTTATGTTCCCTCTTATGTTACCATTTTCTTCCCTTCCTCATTTGGAGCCAAGTTCTGCATCTCAGTGTCTATATTTATTGGTCTTGATTCTTTGCATGAAGCTCTGAGCTGGCAACTTGAAGGGCAAAAAGGACAATCCAATACAGTGGAAAGAAAACCAGGGCAACCTGAGCGTGGACCGCAACATCAGCGCTCCACCTGCTGTGAAGTTGCTACCCAACTCCATCAGTTCTATGAAGTTCTATTTCTTCATTTGTCTAATGGATAGATGGCAACTTTGTGGAAAGAACGTTGGGAGGATTTGAAATAATTGCTATGTAATGTCTCGACATAAGTGATGCTTAATAAAATGATTCTCAAGAGAAGCTCTTTTTCTTAGAAAGCAACAAAACCAGTAGTTATTGAGGCCTGTGGAGAAGATGGCATAATTTCAGGTTCTTATTAATCCACGGTTGCCCCTGTGGTGGGTTAATTAGTGGCCAACCTGTGACACCCAGCTGAAGTGAACAAGTGAGGTGCTTCAGGGTGTGGAAGGCCCACCTGAGGGTTGATGGCAACAGCGTGAAAGGAGCAGGAGAAGTGAAGTTGGTGCACTGGTGGTTCTCTTAGAGAAGCTTGTTGTGCTGGTTTTCCTGATATGAACTTGACTGTTACTGCAGAAGGAACTCAGGTGCCCCTGTTGCTGAGGATGGCTGCGGTTCTCTTCAGGGAAGCTCTGCTTCTTACTTCCTGGCTCCAATGCTGATCGCTCAGCCTGCTGGTATAGATCCTCATCCCACTGGCACGGACCTTGTAGCTTCCACCACTGAGCTTTGAGCCTTCCCAGGGCAGATCTTTCATGCAAGCTTGTGTGAGACATGGCTGTGGGCTCTAGCCTCCAGCTGGACTCACGTAGGACATTGCCATGGGATCCAAGCCCTCACCACGGGGTCTTTGTGTCTCTAGTGTGTGCACAGATCTCTCTTACTTCTCTGCATTTGACTTTTTGGGTGAGTGTTATAAAATAATCCTATCAATTATGTGTCCTGTATGAAACCTGTTCCTTGAGAACCCTGACTACAACAGCCCCCCTCACCCAGTCACCTTCCTGAAGCTCTCCCTCTCAACGCATGAGAGGCCATGCTAGATCTAAACCATAACCATCTCCCTCTAAATGCCTCCTCCAAATGAACGCTTACCCTGCGGTGCTTGTCCCCTTCTGAAACTTTGTTCTGAAATTTTTTCAGTCTTTTCCCTTGCTCCAGCCCCAGTCACTTCTTACTACGTATTTCCCTTCTCAGTCAATCCCCGGGTTCTCTCACTTGAGCAGTTAAAAAGAGAAGGATATGTATACAAGGACTTCATAGGGATGAAGCCATGTGTAAGCTGACCAGGAGAAAAACCATCTCCAGTAGAGAGAGAATTTAGTGTCTTACCTGAAGTAAGATGCTTCCGAATGTTGCTGCAATAGAATATGATCAGCGCTTATATCTTAAAAGATTTATTACAGTAAAAGAAACATTACCACTAGCCCCTGTCTTAATGCCTTTTCTATTGCTGAGAGACAATACCCAAAATTTAAAAGGAAGAGGTTTATTTTGGACTTGTGGGTTCAGTGATGACCAACTGGCTCCAAGATAGAAACAACATAGAATGTTCTGGCAGGAGAAAGCTGCTGGTGTCATGCAAATAAAGGAAAGATGGCTTTGGGACAAAAATAGATCTTTCCAGCCCCTGTGACCCAAATCCAACCGGGCCCCACTGGCTAACAGCACACACTGCTCTGAACCCATCAGGCTAATCCACTCAGGAGTGCAGCACCACCGTGATCCGATCACCTCTGATTCTGTGAGCCCCTTGGGGGACAGTCTAGACCTGAACCATAGCAACTCCCCGCAGAATGCTCCCCCTTGACCTGAACACTCATCCCATCATTTGTGCCACTTTCTGAAGCAGTTCTAGAAGTTCTTTTCCGTGAATTTTTTTAGTTGTGCCACTGTGCTGCTTTGGTAGACTGAATCAACTCAAAATATGTACCTTGCACGGTCATTTTGACTTTGAGGAAGAGTCAGAAGTTGCATGATGCTAGATTTGATGAATAAGGTAGATGAGGACGCACTGTAATGTTTTGGGAGCCTGCCTTTCCACTGAACAGAACTCGGCAGCAGTGTTTACTGTATTTTAATCACACCTCATGAAGGTAATTATGAAGGAGGGCTTGCAGAACTTCTTCAGATAGTGGCAAGAAAAATGGGATAAGCATGCTCAACAGGGAGTATTTGAAAAATTTAAACATTTCTGGGCTGAGCAGATAGCTCAGCGGTCTAAGCACCTGCCTGGCAAGTGCAAGGACCCAGGTTCAATCTCCGGTACCACATGCCATACCGGTCCCACGCTGAGCAGGCCACTGAAACTGGGCTTGGTGGTACATAGCTATAATCCTAGTGCCGGGGAAACTGAGACAGGAGAGTCACTATGAGTCCAGGCTGCATAGGGAGATCCTGTACCAAATAAATAAATGAATGAATGAATAGATTTAAAATGTAAACATTCCACACATTATATGTTTTGATCACTCCTTATATTCAGCTTCTGAGATAAATAGTTTGGGTAAGCTGGGCCTGGCAGTGCATGTCTGTCATTGCAGCACCCAGGAGGTTGAGGTGGGAGGAGTGCCACAAGTTTAAGGCCAGCTTGGGCCACACAGCAAGCTCCATCTCAGAAGGAAGAAGAGGAAGAAGAGTTTGCGTAAAAGCTAAAATATACCATGAAGGGCAATCGTAACACTACAGAAAATATGCTAACTGTAGTAGACAGGAATTCTGTACTTAGGAGTGTGGTAACCAAGAGATATAACTCTTCCAGTCAATTGAAAACTCATGGAAGGTGTCTAGAGGAACAGAAGGCTCCAAACCATCTCCTCTTGGATTTGCCTACAACTCTCATGAAGCAAAACACAGGACTCTTTGCCCAAGAAAATGAATGGAAATGAAGCTACCCTACAGAAATCTGTATATGAGCCTTCATTCAGTATAGTTATAAGGACATTGTGCTCTCTGCCATGCAATTTCCAATAGCAAACAAAAGCTTTTTTTCTTTCTTTTTTTTGTGGAACCAGAGATTGAACTCAGGACCTTGTACTTGCCAGGTAGGCACTTGTGCCCCTGAGCTATCTACCTGGCCCTCAAAAGCTTTCAATAGGAGAGCAATAAAAGTAATTATAATGGGTCCATAAAATGGAGCACAGTGCATTTAAAGAAACATGAGGTTAGCCTGGCATAGTGTCAATGATTATTACTAGGAAAAGAAGTAGGTTGTAAAGCAATGTGCACGATAGTGTTATGGTCATGGAGATGTGTGTGTGTGTGTGTGTGTGTGTGTGTGTGTGTGTGTACATTCATAAATATAACGGTATTGAAAAAGTTTAGAAATCTTTTTTTTTTTTTTTTTCTGGAACTGGGGATCAAACTCAGGACCTTGCACTTGCCAAGCAGGCACTTGTGCCCCTGAGCTATCTCCCCGACCCCCTGGAAATCTTTATTTACCCAAATTAAGCAAGAAACTTAATGCTAACAGTAGTTAATTCTGAGAAGTGGGAATAGGAAAGTGAGGGAGATTTTCATTTTTTACCTTAAATGATTTAGACTTGAATGCTTTTTTAAGTATAAATATTACTTCTGGAAATTGCTTTTAGAAAGATAATTTCTAAAAGCAGTTAAATAAGGATGGCTAAATTCAGAAGCATGTTTAAACACTTGGTTCCCACTTCCAAAATTTCGGGAATCCTTAATTAGAGAATGTCACTTAAGAAAAATGAATAAATTTAATTGTTTTCCTTTGGATAAAAAAGAAAAAAAAACTCAGGGCCAGCCAAATAGCTCAGTGGATTAAAGTGCCTGAAAGCTGGTGCAGGGAGTAGGGATTCAATCCCTCGGCCTCGGGTGCTGGCCCTGGCCCCAGGGTGAGCTGAGATGGCAATTGAGACTGGGCATAGTGGTGCACGCCTATAATCCCAGCTCTTGGGAGGCTGTAAACAGGTAAATCACTATGAGTCTAATGTATTAGTGAGACCCTGAACACCCTGTAAACTCTTCTCTAAAATACAAAAATACTGCTTCTAATGTAAACTCAGTTACTGCTATACTCTTTCTCAAGTAAATGGTTGGTTAACAAAGAAACAAAAAAAGGTATTAATTGAGAATAAGAGACTAGACAGAATGCCATAAGCTTGACAAGCTACAATTTTGTACATCCTTGGACTTCTAAATGTCTGTGTAAAAATGTGTAACTGCTTTTATCACATTCTATAGAGATTTATTAGAATATCAATGATTGAAGGAAAATACCAACGTCAAGCTATGTCTAAGATGTTTGATACTCAGAAAGACAGTGATGTTAGTCTCAATTACCTATGTTATAGAGTAATAGTATCACGAAGTTTCTCTGCTGGAGGGTTGAGAATGTAAGTAAACAGACCAAAAATTTCAGAAAAAGAAAGGCTACGAGGATAGCCAACATTTTGGCCCTAGCCCTTCAAGGTCAGTGAAGACTCAGGACATAAGAGAACCTGTGCTGTAACTTCTTGTAACTCAGTGGTTTCCCAAATTTTCTGTTCAAGGAGATTAAGTGACCTCAGAGGAAAGGGATAAATGAAGTACAGTGTGTCTAGGGAGAGTCAACTAGGGAGAAAACATTCAGGCTTTCACAGAGAGCAAACTGGTCAAGCAATAGCCGTGACTCGTCCCAATGGTTGACACTGACAACAGTTCTACAAAGCACTATATATGGTTCCAAAGTTAATCCTGAGGAGATTTGACCTTGGAAAATACAAAAGGTGAAAGTTTTGTTATACAGGTCTTGCTTTAACTTGCCCTCAATCACCCAGCAGAAAAGCTTAATTATGAGGCATAAAATGCAGAGCCAGATTAGTATGATGAGCAATAAGAAGCTTAAATCAACAGCCTTCAACTTTGCCAGTTTCACCAGTAACCCACTGTAATTATGGAACATTGGAATATGTATACAACTACTTCCTCTTGGTTCAAAGAGAAGAAAATTTTTTCTTTTTTCTTTCTTTCCTTACCAATATCAATTAGAAAGTTTGTCACATCTACACCCTGTGCTCTGTATAACTACTTATGAGGACAACAATATGCAATGTGTCAATTATTGCGAACGTACTACTAACGTGTTTTGAAACTATCATATTGTTATCTCTCATTAAAAGTAATAAATAAAAATACAAAAATAAATAAATCTCAGAACTAAAAGAGCATCTGGCTCAGTCCCTTAGAAAGACACTCACCCAGCTAAGCCTGCAAAATAAGAGAATTGGGGATGCGGGCCATCCCAGAGTTCCTGTGAAGCTTTCCTCTGCTTCTTCCAATAAGACAGAATGTCAGCTGGAGTGTGACTCTTATGGTTTCTCCATTAAAATTTGGGGGATTTGGTTAATGGGTGACTTCCCACCAACCACGTGACCTGTGCCCTTGAGGCTCAGCACTGTCACTGTGAGTTACCTCTGGCTGTCTCTGTGGCTCAGCAGCCTGTCTACGTAAGCCAGGCTCCATAAACATCTGTTATCTAACATCTCCTAGATGTTGATTCCGTTGATTAAAGAACAGCTGTAATGAACACTCGGTCAAACGATCAAACTGTGCCTCCCTTCAGGTCTTCAATAGCCACACTATATCACTAATTCCAGCCCATTGCTTTTTGAAGTTGTTCCCCTAGCTGTCAGGATGAGTGGAATAGAGGGTGTAGTTGGTTAAGTTCATTCTTTTATCCATTAACCTTTTTGTTTACCTTTCCATAGTAAAATATAGAAGTTAGCCTTTAAGGGCTAGGGAGATAGCTGAATGGCATAAGGCCTTGCCTGCTAAGAGCAAGCTCCTGAGTTTGATCCTTGGTACAAAAAAAGGGAAGTTAGAAGTTAGCTGAGGGCCAAAGGGCATTTGAGCTTGAGTTTGTGGCCTGATACTTACCGACTGTAAAACCTTGGCAAGTTGCATAACTTATCTAAGTCCTTGACCCTTCGTCAATAAAATGGAAACAGTAATCAAAACGTTGTCCTGAGGATTTAAGAACATATAAAGCTCTTGATACCTGGCACATACTATAAATCCAGTCAGAGTCTCAACTGTTATCGTTCATGAGTTTGCCATTCAGAAAATATTTGAGCATCTACTCGATGTCAAATTATGTCAGATTCTTCTTTTTTTTCCTTTTCATTTATGCATTTGGTACAGGGTATCACTATGCAGCTCCAACTCATTGTGATCCTTCTGTTTTCAGCCTCCCTAGTGCTGGGGTTACAAGTGTGTGCCACCACTTGGTGGCTGGCTCAGTGTGTCCCAGGGGTGGAGCTGGCCTGGGCATACAGAGATTCTAAATTAAATGGTTAGTGTGAGAGTTAGCTGATTGTGTTGGTTTCAGTAAGATACACTTAGTTAAGTCGAATCAGTGCAGTCCTGGGTATGGCTGAAGGGATTTACTGAAGACAGAAGCCCCAGCCTGGGTGGAAGCAGTGTGTAACCTGAATGAAATGAAAGGGAAATGAAGAAGATGGCTTCCCTCTGTCTTTGAGGTGGAGATCCAGTCTTCCCCCACATCCTGGACTTCACCTACTGGGTTCTAACACAGAAACTGTGAGCCTCTGATATGGACTCCCAGGGGAAACCTCAGTGAGCCTGGAGCCCGACTAGATCCTTTGGGTTTCCGGCACACAGACAGCCCTTCCTCTCTCTTCCACATCTGACTTTGGGTGGTCACTGGAAGCCAGTCTTGTAAATTCGTATCTATTTATATACCTTGCCTCAAATCGTTTGCTTACTAACCACTGACAGATTAGGGTAAGAGCCTCGTTCTTAAGGGTAGTGAGTGTACATCAGAGGTTCTTAATCCAGTTTTAAAAACTCACACCTCTCTACTTTTCACTAACTGAAGTTTAATGTTTCCTTCAACTATGAATATGTTCAATAAATCATGCAAGAATTCACAATATTTGTGACTTGGTAACCAACTGAAATCACAGATATTTTCACTATATATTACAATTAGGCAGAAATTTTAAAGCTTCATTTATTCACGTCATTACTCCAAAAACATAATAGGGAAGAACAAAGCAGGAGGAGCCCTGCAAGTTCAAGGTCAGCCTGGGCCATGTAGTGAGTTTGAGGCCAATCTAGATTACATTGTGAGACTCTGACTTAAAAAACAAACAAACAGGGCTGGGATGATAGCTCTGTGGTCTAAGTGCCTGCCTAGTAAGCATAAGGACCCGAGTTTGATCCCCAGTACTGCCAAACAAACAAACCCAGGGCCAGGGATATAGCTCAGCAGGCATAAGTGCCTGCCTGACAAGCACAAGATCCTGAGTTCGATTCCTGACACCAAAAAACAAACAAACAAGCAAATATAGGGCTGGGGAGATAGCTCCGAGGTCTAAGTGCATGCCTGGCAAGCACAAGGACCTCGGTTTGATCCCCCATACTACATGAAGTACCACCCTGCCAGCCCTGAAACCAGGTGTGGTTGTACTTGCCTGTAATCCCAGTGTTGGGGAGGTTGAAACAGGAGGATCATTATGAGTCTGCGCTGCATAGTGAGATCTTGTTCTAAGTAAATAAATATAAGACTTTTTAAATTAAAAAAGCAAATGTATAAATTGCTATTGGATCCACTGCTATATCTAGAAATTGTGTTAATAAAGAAGCACATATATTACTATATCTCTAGTTTTATTTACTTTGAAAAATTAATTTATTTGCCTCACATATCTTAAGCATTTTAAAAGTGCTCTGAAACAAATACATAAAGGTATCTTATGCGTGAGGGAGCTCATCACAGCCCTATTACTACTTTTAAAAAACTGAAAACAAACTGAATGTCCATCAATAGAAGAAAGACTAAGTCAGAAGTAGTATATAGCAAAATACCGCCTAGAGATGAGGAGGAATAAACAGTCACTATGTTGAATAACATGAATGAATTTGAAATCTAAGGCTGAAGAAAGAAACCAGATGCAGAAGGGGATGAACATACTACATAATCCAATTTATAGGGTTTAAAAACAGACTAATCTCTGGGGTTAGAAGTCAAGATAGTTTACTCTTCTATAGAGTAGTGGCTGATGGTGTTTTATTGACCCAGATCCTAGAAATAAGAATGTTTTCACTTTGTACAAATTTGTTGATCTATACTCTATGACTTCTGCACTTACAGTCAAACTTACAGTAAAACTTTATTTAAAGAGGGAGGCCCCACAGGCTTCTCCAGTTTACTGAAGGGGCTTATGACACACAAACAATGAAGAATTTCTGGCTTACACAGATAGAAAATTCCAGACAAATTACCATACAGTAATAGGCTGTGCTACACACATCCTGAATTTCTCAGATCACCCTGATCTAAGTGTTTTATTCTGCTTCACTCTTCAGTTTAATTCATACTTTTCCATCCATGGGTTCTGTTTTCTTTTTAAAATACAGAAACTGCCTCCAGAGAGAAAGAATTACAAAGTAGTGTGTGGAGGTTTCTGGAGGTAGCCAAGAAGAAAGCTCCTGGAGGAAGTGATATTTCAGTGGCACCCAAAGGGTAAGCTAACGGTTAGCTGAGGATTGGTTGTCAAGGTGATGGGCTCAGGAATGAATAGGACTAGGGTTTTAGAAAGCGTCAAACCCTGTGGCTTGCCAGGCCAATGACTGGTAGGTTAGATGGGAGATTTATGTCAGTGTGCATCATGCGAGGTGAAGTGATGGATGATGTTTATTTGTTTGTGTTTATGTTCTGTTGCAGGAATACACACAGAGAAGGATGCCCAAAGCTTGAGCTAGGTGGATTTCAACAAGTGGCACCTGCGCATTTGTTTAGCAGGTAGATTAAGAAACAACACTAGCAGGGTAGCAGAAGCCTCATTCATGCGCCCTCCCCATTGCTGCTACTTCCCACGCCTGCCAAGAATAACCACTACCCTGACTTCTGACACCACCAGTCAGTTTGGCCGGGCTTTGTGCTTTGTTTCATGTGAGGGTTTTTTTGTGTGTCTGGCTTCTTTCACTTGTTTATTTAAGTGAAACATGAGGTTAGTGCATGTAGTCAAGAATCATTGCCACCAAAGTTTTAAGAGAAGTGACATAGGCTGATCTCTGTGAGAAAAATCCCCTTCACAGCTTCGAGAAGGGTGGAGTGGAAATCTGAGCAGGAGAGCATCAAGACCTAATCCAGGCTCCAAGTGTGGAGATGGACAAGTGGCAGACAGGTCAGAGAAGCGAGTCAGAGCCTACGTTCGACCTACAGTGTCCTTCAAACCCAGAGAACACTGAACTGAGAGCTCAGGCCCGGGCTGCATTAATTGACTACAATCTTAGTTTGGGTTCTTTTGAAGATGTAAATGAAAGCCAGGTGTGGTGGCAACATGTGTAATCCTAATACTTGGGAGGTTGAGGCAGGAGGGTCATGGCGAGTTCGAGGCCAGCCTGGACTATAAAGTGAATTCAAGGCCAGCTAAACTGCATAGTGAAACTCTGTCTCAAAAACATTAAGGAAAGAAAAAAGCTTTAGATGAAACAAGATACACTCCCTTCAGGAGTCTACTGTCATAAATGATAGGGATGACAAAAACCAAGAAGTCAACCAAATGTGGATAAATGAAGGGTGTCCCTTGAGACTTTAATGAGTTTAAACGTTATTGGAAAGGCTTTTCAGCTGGAGTTTAGATTAGTTAGGAAAACTAAAACCAAGATTGAAGAGACAATAGAGGGTAGGGAGAGTTTTAGCAGAAAGTTAGGAGGGATGACACTGTGGGGTGAGGGCTAGATGGACAAACGGAGGCATGAAGCCAGAGCTGAGCCAGCACCTCAATGTTTCTCTAACTGCAGTCCACACATCCCTCCACGGACACCCAGAGGAACCTGAGCCACCCATAAGAATGGTTGGTACATCTTTGTCCCCAGGACTGGAGAAAGATGCCCTTTATATGGAAGCAAACAAAATATTAGGGAGCAGAGTACAAATTTGTTGCCAGGATTCAAGATCTGAATAAGTTTGGATTCCATGTCTGACCAAATGCGTTGGCATTCAGGCAGACGCCCCCTTCCCTATGTGAAATGCAGATGTGTCTTGTGGATCCCCCTACCCCTCACTCCCAACTCTACTTGCTTGGATTGCTACTGAGCTGTTCATCGTGCTGTACAGTTTTTCCTTTCTCCACTCATTCATTCACAAATATTAAATGGGGGTCTATTATCTACCAGGATATGGGTTCTCCTACACAATATTTTAAGCTCTGAAAAGGACAGTGCGTTTTTTTACAACAACAAAGTAAACATTTAGAGTAACCCCACAGAGGCCAGGGATATAGCTTAGTGGTATAAGCACTTGCTTGGCAAGTGCATGGTCCTGAGTTCAATCCCTAGTACCACAAAAAAAAAAAAAAAAAAAAAAAAAAAAAAAAAAAAAAAATAGAGTACCCCCACCGAATCCATCAAACCGTACAATGCCCTATAAATACTTGTTGATGTGAAATGAGATTTTTTGCTAGGTGTGGTGGTACACAGCTATAATCCCACTACTCAGGAGGCTGAGGCAGGAGGGTCACGTGCTTGAGGCCAGCTTGAACTACCTATTGAGGTGCTGTCTCAAAAAATGAAAATAAAAAGCTGAAAGAAAAAAAGAAAGAAAGAGAAGAAAGGGATGGGATCTTTCTCAAATCTTTACAAACCCAGGGAGGAGTTAGGAAATGGAAAATAAAGGGAAGAGAAAAGGGTGCATATATAGGACCTGTTAACTATTGTAAACCAAACATATTGCTTAATTCATGAGCACCTCAGATTTTAAATTATATCCATTTCATAGCCAGCGAGACAGGCTGAATATGAATAATGTAACTCTTGAAGTAACAGACAGTGTTTCTCTCTCTCTCTCTCTCTCTCTCTCTCTCTCTCTCTCTCTCTCATACTCAGGTCCATGGAGAATATATGCAGAAAAATAAAACATGTACTTTGACCCAGTAATTCTAGGAATTCATCCTGTAGATGTACTCAAATAAATGTACAAAGATAGAAACACGGGATATTCATTTGGGTACTGATTGCAAATGCAGTAAACTGGAACCAATCCAAATGTCCTTTATTGCTAAATTGGTTACATAAGGTAAGAGACATCCACAAAGAGACATACCTACATACAGTCATGTGGTAAGCTATTCAGGATATATGGCGAATTGAAGAAAAATAAGTTACAGAATAGCATGTGTTCTTAAATTATGTTAAACTTTTTGCAGCAAATACCTCAACCAAACGCATGTGTGCACAGGCACCAAAATTTCTGGAGCGCTACGTCTTACTTCTAGCAGATTGCTCCTAGCGAGGTACCTCTGGCTCTGTGTGAATGAAGAGATAGTTTTTTTCTTTTCACTTTATTTACTTTATAAATCATGTAAAAGTGTGCTCTTAAACAATGTATATAAAAATAAAGAATGGGTCTATTAAAAAATATACCATGATGCATGGTGTGGGGGCTTAAGGGGCAGGGAAACTTTAAGGGGAGGGAAGAGAATCAGAAAAAGTAAATAAAACAGAACACTACCCTGCAGAAACACCATGGTCTGAGAGCAAAGAGTCAAGGAAAGGGAAGCTGTGGTGTGAGTGGAGCTCCTGCCAAAGGCCTTGACTTGTGTTTATTTTGGGCTTACCACTTTATTCTGTACATATCTGAAGGCTAGAAGTCAACATCAAGCACGGTGGGGTTGGTTTGTTCTCAGGGCTGGGAGGAAGAATCTTTTCGCTGCCCCTCCCGGGTGATCTGTGGGCTGCCTCTGGCTTTCCATGCCTCGTGGATCTCTGCCTTCCTACTCACATTTGTGCTGCCCAGGTAGGAGCCCCTGTCCATTTTTCCCTTTTTTCTGAGGATATAAGCCAGGTTGGGTGGAGGACCTTATCTGAATGACATCTGTGACATCCCTGTTTCCGAAGGTCGCGTTCTGCGGTACTGCAGTTAGTTAGGACTCTGACACAGTAACCGCACACCAGAAGGTACCCCACAACGTTTTTTGGAGAAATGGGTCACGAACAAGGACTTGAACTAGAAGAATTTTGGTTGGTTCATTTTAAAGATAGTAATTTTTTTTCCTATGAATTCAATAGAGTAACCTCTAAGAGTTGGTCAAAAGCATAACCTATACAAAGAAATCTGGGGAGATGTGTAAGACTGTAACAGCTGTCTGTAGCTGATGGGAGATCAACATGGACGGAGTGGGAACTTACGAATGTTACATCAACAGCCATCCAGGTAAATAGTTGGTCTTTTTTTAAATTTTATTTACTTGTTTGCTTGTTGTGTTTGTTTGTTTATTTATTTATTTATTTTGTGGCTGGCTCAGCCTGCCCTGGTGGTGGGGCTGGTGCAGCATGTGGTGCCGGGGATCGAACCGCAGTCCCTGCAGCTGCCTGAGTTTTCCTAAACAGGCGCTTTAGACCACTGAACCATCTCGCCGGCCCTAAATAGTTGGTCTTGATTGTTCTTGCACTTGCTATGCATTGACAGTCTTTATGCGCATGCTTTTGGCAGTTGATGCCCTGAGATTTCAGCAGCAGACCTTTACTGACAAGCAGGAGACTGGTGAGACTAAAATAGCTACATGTGCCTGCAACAAACAGGACAGAATGGAGAGGCTTTCTACTTCTCTGCCTCTGAGTTTCTAAAAATAGAAAAAAAGAACTGGGGTAAAATATACGTAACATAAAGTTTACCATCTTGGTGCGTTTTGGACGTTCAGTTTGATGTTGTTAAATATACTCCCACTGTGATGCACCTAAACTCCAGAAGTTTTTCATCTTGTAAAACTAAAACTTTACTCAGGAAGCAGCTCCTCATTTTCTCTCCCCTCGGGCCCTACCAGCAAGCGCTGCACTTTGGGTTTCTGTAAACTCCAAGTTACTTTCAGTGCCTTCACATAGTACTTGGCTTTTCTTTCTTTTTCTTTTCTTTTTTTTTTTTTTTAAATAATTTTGAGACATTTTGTTTTTTTAATTTATTTATTTATCTATTTATTTTAGTAGCGGGCTCAGCCTGCCCTGGGGGTGGGGCTGGCACAGCATGTGGTGCCGGTGATCGAACCCCAGTCCCTGCAGTTACCTAAGCTTTCCTAAGTAGGCCCTTTAGACCGCTGAACCATCTTGCTGGCCCCAGTACTCAGCTTTTTATGGTTGGCTTATTTCACTCAGCTTAGTGTTACATGAAGTTTCCTTCATGTAATAAGAAGATGTCAGCATTTCCTTTTGCGAGATGGAATAATAGGGGCCAGGGCGGTAACTTAGTGGAATAAGCACCTGCCTGGCAGTGTAGGGTCCTGAGTTCAATCCCCGGTACTGCAAAAAAAAAAAAAAAAAAAAAAAAAAGTTGGAATAATATTTTACCATCTGTATCTATATATTTCTCTTTAGACACCACGTTTGTTCAGATATTCTTCCATCAAGAACACTCGGATTGCATCCATGACTCTTGCTACTGCTGATAACACTGCTGTGAGCAGCCGCGCATGAGCAGCTCTTCAAGACCCTGCTTTCAATTCATCTGGCCATGTGCCCCGGAGAGAAACTACCTCATCTTATGATATGAAGATGCTTTATCCTTTTTCAGGTGCCAGTACACTGATCCAAGGCTTTTAAATTGTGGAATATTCATTGCTCGGCTAGTAAAGACAGAAGTTGAGAAGGCAGCTCTCTGTCGCACAAAACCCAGGACAGTAGCCGCGTTGTCAGGAGAACCAGGAGGTAGAGAGGACTCGGTGACATCCAAAGCAAACGGAGGCACAGGCTTCGGCCTCTTGCCCCAAAAGGTGGAAGAGGAAAGCGGTTGCTGGCTAAGCTGCAGAAGGAATCAGTATTTTCTGGGAAATATTTGTCTGTTTGCAGAGCCGCAAGTTCTGGGCAGTGTCCTTATTAGAGGAGAGCGGATGAGCCCGTGAAAACTTGGGCGAATCACCATGGTGATGGAGAGCGCCCCATTTAGAATGTAAGGTCTATTGTGAGGTGAACTTCAAAAGATGCCTGTGTTCCGGTTTTCCTTTCACTTCCATTGGCTATAAATATGAAATAAAGTAGCATTATTATTAGTTTCTCTGCTCCTCCTGAAGCCTCACGTCCTGGGAGGGCCGGAAGCTATCTCGGGTGTAGCCCTGGTGGTGTGGTCACTTCTTAGCTGGGAGACGCGACAGCGACTTTTCCTTTTCAGCCCGGGGTGGGGGGCGATCCGGTCTCTAACATCTCCTCAGTGTGCAGACGTATGTAATTGTCTATCATTGCCTATGGATGCTCATAGATGTTTCAGTTCTTTTCTTTTCTTTTTAATTTTATTTATTTGTTTGCTTGTTTGTTTCTTTATTTACTTATTTTATGGCTGGCTCAGCCTGGCCTGGTGGTGGGGCTGGCGCAGCATGTGGTGCCGGGGATTGAACCGCAGTCCCTGCAGTTGCCTGAGCTTTCCTAAGCAGGCGCTTTAGACCACTGAACCATCTCGCCGGCCCAATTCTTTTCTGCTTATTGCTCACTGTCTCTGAAACTAGGCTCCCAAGCAGGCCTCCCTTGTCAGACAGGGGGAATGAGGAATGCAGCGAAAGGTGCCAGGGGACAGACATGATCTCAGGGTCCCTTTGCTTGGACCTAAGGTACGTGCAGGTGAGTCAGTCATGTTGCTACAACCACAAGTCCTTTCATCATTACTCTGGTAGGACTAACGTCTTCTCTCTGATCTTAATACTTTCTCCTTTCTCTGTCATCCCCTTTTCCATTTGCAGTGCAATGTTTGGGAGTCTGAATGGCCTATCTCACTTCTAATGACAACAATATGAAGTAGGCAGTGCTGGTATTCTTTTTAGATAGGGGGAAACTGAGGCATAGGGAGAGTAAGCGACAGGCATCAAATATAAACCCAACCCGGTACACTCAGACCCACCCTTCGAAACGCTTCATCACTAATCAAGAGAATGTGTTTAAAATACAATTTGTAGGGCCATCCAGATAGCTCAGCAGACTAAAGCGCCTGCATAGGCATATGCAGGGACTGGGTTTCGATCCTCTGTCCTGCGTGCTGTGCTAGACCTGCCCTGCGGGCAAGCTGAGACAGGACTGAGACTGGGTATGGTGGCAAATGCCTGTAGTCCCAGTGCTTGGAAGGCTGAAAATAGGAGTATCATTAGGAGTCTGAGCTGTGCAGTGAAACCCTGTAGACCCTGTACTAAAAATATAAATAAACAAACAAACAATTTGTCAGAGACCAGATGTCCAGAGCGCTTAAGAAGCTGAGGCAGCAAGATCACTGGGAGTTCAAGGCCAGCCTGGGCTACAAAATAAGCTCAAGGCCAGGCTGAACTGCATAGTGAAACTGTCTCAAAGAAGACAAAAAAGAAAAAGATTGAAAATACAATTTGTCTCTAAGTTATTCTGAATTGTTTGTGAGGCACTTCCCTCATTATTCAAAAGAAATGTTAACAAATCTATTCCTGGACACTTTGTTTCTCTTCACTCAGCTGTCACAGGACTTTATCACAGAGTTTGGGAAAACTGAGATCATTGTCTCTTCGGTTGTCCTTTTCCTCCCTTCCGTTCCTCTTGCAGAACTGAGCTGCGCCTGCCGGCTTGCTCCCTGAGTCTGTTGCTCAGTGGATTCCTAATGGCACAGCACACGCGTCTTCCCAAGCAGAGCACTCTCCTGTGCCCAGACACTGTTCCTAAAGTATCTTCTCACTTAACAGGGAAGTGACTGCTGACGGACAGGATCCGCTCCCAAAGCCACCTTGCTCTTCCGGATGGTGCAGGAATTTACAATGCAATGGTGTGTGCTCTGCCTCTAAGAAAAACCCACAGCCATCAATGGACAGCTAAATGGACAGCTGCGCCTGACCACCTTGGCACAACTTGAGTGTGGGACGGGGCAGGATGGTTAGTTAGCACGGGGTGCATTGTGTTTATAACCCCTGGTGGGAGGGGCAGGTAACCCTCAGGGAAGACGGAGAAGCAAGAGGCTTGAAGGGCTCGGTTGACTCAGAGAATTCTAGGGGCTCTGAGAGTGGATTCCCAGGACAGCGAGGTCGCATCATGAGAGGGGCCAGCTTAGAAATTCATGATAATATTGGTGACAATAATAATTTCAGTCTTTGTTGAATACTTACTCTGTGTCAGACTTGGGGTTCTATTATTGTATGTACATCATCTTATTTTAGTCTTCTTCCCCTCAGGTAGGTACTACTACAGCTTACCTACTACGTTATTATCTATCTTTAGATAAATACT
>PVKN010009366.1:0-23886 GCA_004027915.1 Capromys pilorides
ATGAACAGATACATAGTCAACTAAATTGTTAAGGCAGTTATTCTTTCTTTGGAATTTTGGGAGTGGAGGCAGTAAGGGAAATTTTTATGGAAGAGATAACATTTTATCAACACAGGAAATATACTTACTATTTATTACTGATGTGGACATTTTTATCTAGAAGATTTTTTCCCAATCAAGTACCTGACATATTCCCAAGAAATCTTAAAAGACTAAGTAGATTGCTTTGAAAAAAAAGGAGAAATTGAGGTAAAGTTCATCCATGTAGCACATGGTTCTTAGAATTCTCTATTAAGCAGTTGCTTTTCCTTTGCAAAATTTTGATTCCAGAAAGAGACTTTGTAGAGAATTTGCATTAAATCTGTTATCAGATGAATCAATATTCAAAATCATTTTTAGATATAACAGTTGATACCATCCAAAATTTCTTTATTCGGTCAATAGTTGAGAGGACTCACACCTGTGCTTCTCTTGTTCCAAAGGTGGCGCCATCTCCAAGCCACTCACAGATCAGACCGTGGCCGAATCCCAGGAAGCTATATTTGAGTGTGAAGTTGCCAACCCGGATTCTGAAGGCGAATGGTTGAAGGATGGCAAACGCCTAGCACTGAGTAACAACATCAGGAGTGAGTCTGATGGCCACAAAAGGAGACTTATCATTGTGGCCACCAAATTAGATGATGTTGGCGAATATACTTATAAGGTGGCCACTTCCAAAACATCTGCCAAACTCAAAGTGGAAGGTAGGTGATAGAGTAGCAGGTTTGTCCTTTTAAAATCATGTTCCTTTCTTAGCTGTTATAAAATAGCATGACCATTTCTGATTACATAAATCTTCATTTCATGCAATCATAATTTGCTAAGCCTTCCTTTTGAGCCGCATGTCATGAGGCCCCATGTTGTTTATCAGATGTGTGTATGTGATTAAATCATTTCTTAGTTTCTGTAAAATAACTAAATCAAACACTCTGATTCTCCAGTCCTCTTTTACCTTTCTCCAATCATGCTGCTAAACTACTAAGGTATGAATGTGCAAACTTTACCTCAGCTAATTATAGAAAACTCACTGCACAATGTCCATGTCTAACTAGACCCCAGATTTTCCTAAATCATCACAAAGTGCCTTTGTAAACAAGGCACTGTGTGACTTCAAAATCCTTGATAACCATTGTTTTGCAAGGTATCTTGGCAACGATCTTGCTCAAGACTTGCCTTCCTTGGTAGTCAACATCAATATTCTAAACCAATTATTAATTCAACTTCAGCTGTCAAAATTAAGAAGACCCTGAAGAACCTCACAGTGACAGAGACACAGGATGCTGTTTTCACTATCGAGCTTACACACCCGAACGTCAAAGGCATCCAGTGGATCAAAAATGGGGTTGTGCTAGAACCCAATGACAAATATGGTATCTCAGTTAAAGGAACAACTTACTCTCTGAGAATTAGAAACTGCGCCATTGTGGATGAGTCTGTCTATGGATTCAGGCTTGGAAGGCTGGGAGCCAGTGCCAGGCTCCATGTTGAGAGTAAGTTGACTGAAAACATCCTTACAAGCAGCCAATTATGACTGCCATTCAATTAGTCAGATTGCTGAATTTCTCCAACTTTTCTCATCAGCTGTCAAGATCATCAAGAAGCCAAAGGATGTGACAGCTTTAGAAAATGCCACTGTTGCCTTCGAAGTCAGTGTTTCCCACGATACAATTCCAGTCAAATGGTTCCATAAGAATGTGGAGATTAAGCCTAGTGATAAGCACAGACTGGTCTCTGAGAGGAAGGTCCACAAGCTGATGCTGCAGAACATTTCTTCCTCAGATGCGGGGGAATACACCGCCGTGGTGGGGCAGCTGGAGTGCAAAGCCAAGTTGTTTGTGGAGAGTGAGTAGTAGGCAATCCTAGAGCATTTCCTGAGGATGTCTATGGGTTTGTTTGTTCTTTTGTCTCTGTTTTGCTTCATCTGTGTTTGAAAATAAAATGTATTAACTGAGGTGCTCTCTGGTTTTCCCAAGCATTACATATTACCAAAACCATGAAAAGTATTGAGGTACCTGAGACCAAAACCGCCTCCTTTGAGTGTGAAGTGTCCCATTTCAATGTGCCATCCATGTGGCTGAAGAACGGAGTGGAAATTGAGATGAGTGAAAAGTTCAAAATAGTTGTGCAAGGCAAACTCCACCAGCTGATCATCATGAACACTAGCTCAGAGGACTCGGCGGAGTACACATTTGTTTGTGGCAATGACCAAGTCAGTGCCACCCTGACAGTTACCCGTAAGTGAAGAATTGATATCTATGCATGTAAATGTATGTGCACATATGTAAATATTCAGCACACTAGTGGTTATTCCATATCCAATACTTTTTCTCCCTGACCATTTAATTGTTTCAAAAATTCTCAATTAAAACTCTACTGTGTAGGGCTAGGGAGATAGCTCAGCAGTCTAAGCACTTGCCTGGCAAGCACAAGGACCTAGTTTCAATCTCTGGTGCTGCATGCTGTGCCAGCCTGGGAATGCTAGGTACATAGTGCTGGCCACCAAACCTGGGCACACTGGCTCATATCTGTAATCCCAGTGCTGGGGAGGCAGAGACAGGAGGATCACTACATGTCTGAGCTGCATAGTGAGACCCTGTGCCACATAAATAAATAAATAAATATTTTAAAACCCACTATGTGTTCTCACACTGTCACACTGACTTGGGGACTAGTGTCTCCATCTGAATAAAATTTCCAGTTATAGTGGCATTGAAAGGCAGCCTAAAAACATGCTTCTGTGTCCTGTCACTTGATCTCTCTATGCTCCTCCAACTGGTCTAACCTTACGTGTAGGAAGGAGGCTAGTTTGTGTCTCTAACACACACTAGAAACACTGCAGGTTGTTACTCTGTACCTGTCATAATAGCCACACTATTGATGTAGGATTTCCCTGAGTGCTTTTCCTGTCCCCTTTGCAGCAATCATGATTACATCCATGCTGGAAGACATCAATGCTGAGGAGAAAGACACTATTACTTTTGAGGTGACAGTAAATTATGAAGGCATCTCTTACAAATGGTTAAAGAACGGTGTGGAAATCAAATCCACTGACAAGTGTCAGATGAGAACCAAAAAGCTCACACACTACCTGAACATCAGAAATGTGCACTTCGGAGATGCTGCCGACTACACGTTTGTGGCTGGAAAAGCTACTTCCACCGCCACCCTTTATGTGGAAGGTATGGCTTCAAAAATTTCATATCCACAGGAAAAATATCAAGCATAACATGGAAAATGTTGGTCTATCAACTGATGAATAGAGAAATAAAATGTGCACCTTCACTATCATGGATTATGAATCAGTAATAAAAATACTGATACATAAGAAATTTGAACATTGCAAACTTTATGATAAAGTGGAGGAAGCCAGACATAAAAGACCATTTATAATATGTTTCCGTTGAGAATAAACAAATTTATTGAGACATAAATCAGTGGTTGCCTTCAAGGCAGAGGTGATGGGACAAGCATGAGATATGATAGCCTGAGTACCTGGTTTCTTTTGGGGGAAAATAAATATTCTAAAATTATTGCATGGTTTCACAACTTTAAGTGACAGGAAGCCACCAGGTGAGTTGTAGAGTATGTGACTTATATTTCAATAAAGGTGTTAAACATTGATGTTCTTCTATATTGTGTTTTCCAGCTCGCCATATAGAATTTAGAAAACACATTAAGGACATTAAGGTTCTTGAGAAGAAACGAGCCATGTTTGAATGTGAAGTTTCTGAGCCCGACATTACCGTCCAATGGATGAAAGACGGTCAAGAGCTGCAGGTTGTAGACAGGTCAGTATTTGCATCTTGCTGCTGCCCACCAAGTCTCAATTTCTTTTGAGTTAGATCCACTGAGCTCTCATTTTCACTCCATTCACAGGATAAAGATTCAGAAGGAGAAGTACGTTCACCGCCTTCTGATTCCATCCACACGCATGTCAGATGCCGGGAAGTACACAGTGGTCGCAGGAGGCAACATGTCCAATGCTAACCTCTTTGTAGAGGGCAGAGATGTTCGCATCCGAAGTATTAAAAAGGAGGTTCAGGTACTGTTGGCCTCACTGAGAATTTTGAGACATCATCAATCGTCTCTAGCCCCTAGTTTCATGTCTTAATTTTTGATTTTTGAATTTTCTAACCACAGATTTCTAAAGCTTGAGATCAGCTCCTTGCTACTGGTTCAGTTGTCTGATTATAGCAATTTAGTCACAGTTTGCACTCACTTAATAGATGAGTGTGTCCTCAGCAGCTGTCTAAACAATTAAAGCAGCTGTCGGGAAGTCCCTAACAAGCCTGCCAGACAGCACCCACCGGAGAAGAGCGAAAATTTAAATTGTGATGTTCACACATCAATTAGAATTAAAGAAATTTGGATTAAGCAGCATAGTTTCAGTTTTCTCTGTGTGAAAACCTGGCCTTAGCGGCTGATTTACATTCTCAGAGTTTGTTTTCATGCACTCCACTCTTCTTGAATGACAAAATTAATTCAGGGAATATGTTTAGAGCAATACCATTCTAGTTTAATTTTATTGTATTGCTCACCCAAACAGAGCAATTCTTTCTTTCTTTCTTTCTTTCTTTCTTTCTTTCTTTCTTTCTTTCTTTCTTTCTTTCTATGTTAGGGAAGGGTCTACAGGTTACTCAGGGTCTCCAGGATACTCAGGGTCTCATTACTAGATAGGACTCTCAGTGATCTGCCTATTTACAGCCTCCCAAGAGCTGGGATTACAGGTGTATGTCACCATACCCGGTCTCAATTGCTATCTCAGTGCGCCCCGGGGGTGGGGCCAGCACAGCAGGTGGGGGTTAGAATCCCCATCCCCTGTACCTGCTTGCAGATGCTTTAATCCACTGATCTATCTGGCTGGCCTGACAGCAGTACTTTAAACGATTTAAGCCATGGTGGAAAATCCTTAAATGAAGGCTCAGATAACCTGGGTATATCTTCCATCCTTTGTTTTCCAATTCTGAGCCTTTGTTTTGTCACTCTTAGGGCCAGGATAATAATTCTTCCCTAGTGCACCAAGTTCAAAGGACACAAAAATCAAGTTAAATAAACTTTGAAAAGCTAAATAATTGAAAGTTCCCAGATGTAAAATGTCATTAAATCACTTATTATTAATTAAGAAAAAAATATTTAAAGGTGAAGTCATTGCCTCTTTGGACAACCCTGCTAATTATTATAGGCATAAGCAGGATTCTCTACAAAATAAATCTGGGCATCTTTTATCCAGACTAGGCAGAAAAAAAAATTAAAAGCTGTTATAATCAGCCAACTTCTATCCTAATGTCTAGCTTTTGCATGCTCTTCAAATGAACAGTTCTAGAAATGCATTAACTAAAAGGAAACCAGGTGAGTTTTCAGCTTTTTATTTTTACATTGCTCCATCAACAGGTCATTGAAAAACAGCGTGCTGTCGTTGAGTTTGAGGTCAACGAAGACGATGTGGATGCCCACTGGTACAAAGATGGCATCGAAATCAACTTCCAAGTTCAAGAACGACACCAATATGTGGTGGAGAGGAGAATCCACAGGATGTTCATCTCTGAGACCAGGCATAGCGATGCAGGCGAATACACATTTGTGGCCGGAAGGAACAGGAGCTCTGTGACTCTTTATGTCAATGGTATATAGCTAGAAACTTGCATGTATTTTGTGAATCTAACACATGTAACACAAGCAAGGCTGAAAGACAACTCACCCTCCATCCACCTGACTTTGGGCAACACCCTGAGGTCACTCCTACTTCCATTGTCTTAAGAAGAGCAAAAGTAAAAATAATAAAGACCCAGGAAATCTGTAAAGGCACATGCATGTTTGATCCCATGGCAAGACCTTCATTAACATTTTCCCCATATTAACTTCATAAATGATTCATACAAGGAAGGAAATGCATACTACCATGCATGTGGTTTAAAGTGAGTGAAGTCTGGGAGAGTCTTGCCTGTACATGCCCTGGGTATGACTCAGCACTCTGTCAGTCATTTTTGTCACCCACATCTCCAGGGATATAATTCATAACCTCAGGGCAAGGTGCACCTCTCTTTTAAAGCCTGATTTATCTCAGATATCTCACATTCAGGGGCAGATCTATCTGCAGTAATCCTCTTTATTAACTCACTAATTTTCTGGTAGCTCCTGGGCAAATTCTAAAGAATTAATGGTCTTCGTAAGGATGCAGCCATGTTTAATTTTCATGTTATGGAAAAGAGAGAACAGTTGTAAATAGGAATGCTGAGGTATCATTTCCAAGAAGTGCCTAGTGTCCAGATTCTCATTTGACTGATCAACACAAGGGCGCATCCACTGTGTGTCCATTATGCTCCACATGGTTTTCCAGACATAGCCTTAACCACTTTTAGTTCTGTGCCTTCCACTCTAACCTACCAAGTATAATAATACTTTTGCATAAACAATGGGGGCAATTTCAGCCTCTGGGATGCAGAGCCTCAGAGAACCCAAAGATTCCTTTTGAGACCATGGAGGGCTGGGAAGGCAGCCACAGGCAATGTCTACCTGCCTTTCATTCTGGAGCAGGGATTCCACAGGCTGCCAAGTGCTCCTGAAGAGTTTGTAACTGTCTTCAGGAAGGCTAGTTAACCTCTGCTTTCCTCCTTAGGCGTCTTAGCGCCAAGTTTGCAGCTGGGCTAGATCTGAGAACTGGCTAGCTGCAAAGAGAAAATAGGACCTCCCTCCCATCCCTATCCAGGGATATAGCTCCAAAAAAAACACGCCTAAGGTCAAGAATGAATAGTGGGGGTCATCTGGAGATTCACAAAGGTGACCATTTGCCAGATACCACTAAGCCCCTAGGTGGTCAAATGGTCATGGCATCCAGTTATTTGTATCTGTGTAGCTGGTGGGGAAAGTGATGAGAAGTAAATAGTTTTATACAATGGCATCAGACTCCAGCCTCCTCAGGTTGTCCTCTTCTCCGTGTTTCTGAGTATCCCACTTACCTAGCCCCTCACCCCGCTCAGACACCACTAAGAATATGCCTTGCTTAGTGTAACTAGAAGGCAGAATTTTGCTAACTGTAGTAAGCTGCACCTATTAGCTCTGAAATAATCTCCTTCTGTTCAGTGCTTACTGCATTTCACTGGCTCCTGACTGTGACATCTGCATAGACACTTGTGAATCAAACAAACCTAACTGCAATGAGCCTATTATTTGCTCAAATGACTTTTAAAATGTAGGCAGCATGTGGGGGTTGTGCTGGAATTCTTTGCCTATGCATTGTTGTGCCCCAACCAGGAGCCAGAGCAATCCTATAATACTGAGGAACTTGGAACTCCCAGAACCCCTCCCCAAAATATTATATATATATATATATATATATACATATATATAATTTTTTTTCAAAGCTATTTTCTCTGCTTGAGAACAAAATCTCCCCTCTGAACAAAGAAATTCTAATATCGGCAGGCAGGTAAAGATATCATGGTTCTAAGTAACAAAGTAACGAAGAGTGTTGCCTGCTCCTCTGCATCTTCCTCCACCCCCCAACCGAACCAGGAATTGAACTCAGGTCCTTGTGCTTGCTTGGCAAGCGCTTATTCTACTGAGCTACCCCCCAGCCCCTCCTCTGCATCTTTATGCTTCTTCATGGGCTGCTTTCTGCTCTTTGTTTCTAGCTCCCGAGCCACCCCAAATCCTGCAGGAGCTCCAGCCTGCCACGGTGCAGTCTGGCAAGCCCGCGCGCTTCTGCGCAGTGGTATCTGGCAGACCACAGCCCAAGATTTCCTGGTACAAAGAGGAACAGCTGCTTTCCACGGGGTTCAAGTGCAAGTTCCTTCACGACGGGCAGGAGTACACACTTCTGCTAATTGAAGCCTTCCCGGAGGACGCAGCTGTCTACACCTGCGAAGCCAAGAACGACTATGGAGTCGCCACAACCTCAGCTTCGCTTTCAGTGGAGGGTAAGAAGGCCCTGCTACTTCCCGGGTAGTGGCCAGTTTCTGTGCTGTCCCGGTGCGTGCACATTACAACGTGGAACTCATAAAAGCAGTGGCTCCCCGGCTTTGGAGGCACGCCATGGCAAAAATAAGATAAATTGGCACGCTCCCTTCTGTGAGGTCTGCAGGGTGACTTAACCGAGTGGTCTCTTCCTCCAGTTCCAGAAATCGTGTCTCCGGATCAGGAAATGCCAGTTTATCCTCCTGCCATCATCACTCCACTTCAAGACACTGTCACATCTGAGGGACGGCCAGCCCGTTTTCAGTGTGCAGTTTCTGGAACAGGTAGGTTTGTAAAGAAAAGGTATCGTTGATAACACTTAAAAGAAGGGTGTGTGAGAAAAACCTCTCCCGTTTTCCTCCATCAAAAACATCTCGCATGCATAATCTGAAGATAATGGGCACCAACAGATTATTTAAATTATTGAATTAGGAATTAGATCAATGGGGGAGGGGCAGAGGAAATAAAGCAGTAAGCTCAAGGGCCTGAGTTCAATCCCTGGTCCCTCCTCCCCCCAAAAAGAATTTAGATCAATGGTTTCCTACAAAACTATTGTTTTGCCTTCTTCAAAAGGTGGAGGCAGTAAATTTTATGTTTTTTCACTACAATAAAATTAGAGCAGTATTTTCCACTAATCTTCAAAGAATATCATGTTTCTTTGTAATTATAGTTGCATTTTTATCATTGAAAGTTTATTAGATTGACTGCAATAATGTCTATACATGGCTCAGAAGAATTCATTTACATGTAAGATATTATTGAGCTTATGGGCATGCTATATGAAAAGTACATTCAGCCAGGCATGGTGGTGCATGCCTGTAATCCCAGCACTTGGGAGGCTGAGACAGTAGGGTCATTGTAGGTTGAAGATCAGCCTGGGTTATAAAGTAAGCTCAAGGCCAACCTGAACTACACAACCTGAACTAGTGAGATCTTGTCTCAAAAAGACAAAAAAAAAAAGAATAAAAATAAAAACAACAAATTCTTTCCTTTAGAAGGCAACATCCTATAGTGGTTAAAGGTAGTCTTTATGATTAAAAAAAGTTTATTTGATTCTTGGCTCCAAAATGTGACCGTTGGAAATTAAATGACTTCTCTGGTTCTTATCCCCTTGTGAGTAAAGTGAGGATACTATTGCATTCAGCCTTAGGATGTACATTTCAGGAGAGCAGGGATTCTGACTTGGTACCAACAACCTGGTACCAACAACCTGGTACCGAAAACTAATGCCTACTATACTGTAAGCTCCAGAAGGCACGGGTGGATCCTATTGTAGAATACTGCCCGGCATAAACAAGATCCTAATCAAATAATTCTCAAGGCATGAGTGAATGACTGTCAAGAGACACCAATCACTAAGATTATGATTGGGGTTAGATAAATCAAGTCAGCACACACACAGTGCCCGTACTGTAGTAATCTCTTACTGAGCCTTAGCTGTTTCTGTTCTTAACTGGAGCATATCTACCACAAACCACCAGCTTTTCCCCACCCAGAAGTTTGACCTGGAAAGATGAAATGGTATGGGCAGAACCACGTTAAGCCCATTTTGATTGCAGACAAAATAAGCCACAAGAATAAGTGATTGGTTTATCCTATATGAAAATCACTTTCTCGTTTTCTTGGCCTTTGGGTGTCAAGACTGAAAGGAAATTCTCAAAGCATGAGTATCTGACAGTGCTCTTGATGCACTGGATTGTTTTGCTCAAGGTGCTTCTCCCATTCACTCCTTGCCCAATCTCTACCTTGCCAAGGGCTGTTTTCCTACAATTAGTATTTCAATAGGAGCTCTGACCTGATTTCCTCCTTTGGAGTAGAGCTGTTGATCTCAGAACCAAAAGGCCTTGTTTGATTTTATGAGCATAATTAACATGTAATGGATGTAAAGCACATCTGGCTGCCAAGTGACTGATCACACACACATACACACACACACACACACACACACACACACACACAGCCTTTGTTTTACATAGCCTAAGAGAGGCTATATAAACAGATCAGTCTAATATTGGGTGAACAATAGGAACAGATACTATGCATTTTTTCTGTCTTTGAAATATAGTATTTGAAAAGTACAGAGTATCAATAATTAACTGACTTGGTAATATCTTCCTAACACAATAAAGAAAATTTATTCTAAAATTAGCTGGGCATGGTGGTGCACACCTGCATTCCCAGCACTTGGGAGGCTGAAGCAGGAGGATCAGTGTGAGTTTGAGACCAGCCTGGGCTACAAAAGTGAGTTCAAGGCCAGCCTGAACTGCATAGTGAGACCCTGTCTCAGAAAGATTTTTTAAAAAATTTTAAAAATTAAATTAAATTCACTAAAGCTACACTCATTTACCCATTTATTGAATTTTACAGGAAATTTTCCATCCAGAGTAGTAAGAGTTAACTATTTAACCAGTGATACAGTGGTTGTTACAGACCCTCTTATACTTTTGCCTTTAAAGCATTGCAAACATACATATTAGTATTTCTATAATATTCTAGAATAAAAAGAGAAAATCTTTCTTTTTAGAATGATTGATATCTTTAAATGCTTGAATGAGCTTTATTCATTCATGAAATTAGTAATTCTGTGTGTGGTAATATTTATAGAAATTTTTGAATCCTGTCATAGACATATTTTCTATAGAATGGAAGTTAAATTCATTAAATTTTCAATAGTTTGTCAAATCACATAAGGAAAATTCACTGGGACTAAAAATATACCAAAACATTCTGACCAGATACTGCCTGAGGAAGTAAATTCATTCCTCCTTTCCACAAATTGGTGGAGATTCTGACTTTAAAGGACTTGGTCCTTTTATGGGTACTCAGTACTTACTTCCCAAAAAAATCTAAAGAAATACTATCTGCCGAAGGTCTCTGGTGCCCTCTACTGGTCTAAGAGAAATTAGGAAAAACAGAAATTTTAAAACTTGCAAAGCTAGCTAGTTTAGCTTCCTGCTAAGTTTATTCCACAGGGGATGCGAAATCACTTGGAGCCGTAGAGTGCCAGCTATCTAAGTGAAATGATAGATAACTAGTCTAGAAATTGGAAAGTTTAGGTTGGACTCATAGCGATCCTCCTGTTTTCAGCCTCCCCAACGCTGGGATTACAGGCCTGCGCCACCACGCACAGTCTCTATGGCAGGCTCAGCACTCCCAGGGGCACGGCCGGTGCGCACATGGTGCCAGGGATCAAACTCTGGTTTCTGCACTTGCCTAAGCAGGCCTTAGTCCGCTGAGCTATCGCACCAGCTCCATTTTTATTATATCAATAGATGTAATGCTGGGACACTGCAGTAGGTTCCTGGGTGTCCACACTCCACGAACTCAGTGCAGAGGGTAGGAGATAGAAGCATGTGCCCAGTGGAATGCCAGCGCTGGGAATGCTGTGACAGTCCACATACTGAGGGACCTCTGTTGAGCAAAAGATGGATCAGGATGGATGTACCGGGGAGCAAGGATTGCTGGGCACAGTGGCATCCCATGTAGAGAGGGCAAAGTTCGTGAAATCAAAGATGCTCTAGAGAACATACTATGGGCTGAAAACAAGTGGGCAAAGTATTCTGCAAAGCGTTGTAATTAATGGCAAGGGGGCTAGGACAGAAGGCAAAGGCCAGGCCTGACGTTGGGCATTCTACTAGGTTCTTAGACTTCACCATATTATCATTGGGAGACACTAAAAGAATTGATAAACCCCTAGATAGCATGATCAGAGTTGTTTTTTATAGAAACATATTCTGATTTAAAAAAAAAAAAAGGGATAGAGCTAGCGAGATAGCTCAGCAGACTAAGCACCTGCTTAGGCAAGCACAGGGACCGGGGTTTGATCCCCAGCATCACATGCTGCACTGTCCCTACCCCCCAGCACACTGAGCCGACCACCAAGACCAGGGATGGTGGCACACCACTGTAATACCAGCACTGGGGAGGCTGGAGAAGATCACTGAGTCTGAGCTGCGTAGTGAGACCCTGCACAAAATACATTTTTAAAAAGGATGAATGAAAAGCCATGGGAGGAGAGGCTGAAGATCAAGGGCCAGGGCAGAGACTATTTCTATAGGTTAGGAGTGTGCAAGGAAGCCTTCGCCAAGGGCAGTCAGAAGGGGAAGAGGGTGGGTTGGAGAAGTGTCCAGGAGTGAGGAGGAACAAGATTCAGAGGCCCAGCACCACACAGTGAAAGGAACAAGGTCCTCACAGAAGCCAGGGGAGCCCAATGACCAACACAGATAACAGCAGCCTGTCCAGAAAGAAGAACCCGTTGGTTGCCATGACAGCTTTTAGCCCATTTGTCATTGGCTGTCCCTGCTGAGTGGCAGCCCTTATGTGCCCTGGAACCTCATTCAGTTCACCAAAGGGAAAACTAGGAATAACCAGAGAACCTAGAAGGGGCAGCCAAATGTCATCCTTCCATTTCCGCCAGTGATCACGCATGCACGCACAAACACACACACACACACACACACACACACACACACTTGTTGTTGGGTGACTGTTATATTCTATGGGCTTGTGTTGCCTATTGTATTAATCACATACCCTGACCCTTTGGCACATTATTGGGGATACTTGGATCCCCCCTGGGATGTTAGACATTTTTACATTAGTGACTGACATTAAGGACTTTTGTGTGCGTTATGTGATGTAAGCCTCATAGCAGTTTTGTGCAATGAATAAATCATGAGTTATTTTCATCCTATTTTACAAATGAGAAAATTGGTTCAGAGAGACTAAAAGAGATGTCTAAAGTCATGCAATGGAAGGTTTTACAGTCAGGATTCTATCATCAAACCTTCCTTGCTTCATAAGGAGCTAAAAGGATTTGTTTCCATTGAAAAAGGAACCTGTACTTTACAAACAGCTGCTGCTGCAGGAGGAAGGGACGTCTTTATATATTGACACTGGTGTCAACTTGCTAACCGATTAGGCTACTAGAAGAATTCTATGAGCAGAATGGAGATAAGGAACTGGCATAATAACTGTGCTTGAAAAAGAAGAGGGCTTTGACTCTGGCAATTAAAATAAATAAATTTAAAGTACATATTACCTTAAAGTAGAACCACATGATAATGATTTGCTTTATGCTCAATCTGGGTTTTTGTTTTCCCAATGATAAAGCTATTAAGATAGCTCAACCACATGTATGGAAATAGTTTCACCATAGTGTATTATAACTGCTAACTTAGGGCGCCAGGTAGCTCAGCCGACTAAAGCACTTGCTTAAGCAGAGCACAGCAGCTATGGTTCGATCCCAGGAGTGCTGTGGCAGCCCTGTCCCTGGGGCATGCTGAGATAGCAATTGAGACTGGGTGTGGGGGCACACACCTGTAATCCCAGCTCTTAGGAGGCTGAAAACAGGAGAATCAATACAAATCCAATCTATGTAGTGAGATCCTGTACCAAATACATTTTTAAAAAAAACTATAACTACTAATTTGAAAAAAATTAAATGTGTCTAAGATACTCAAATTCTCTCTTTTTAAAAAATTATTTTTTGTTTATTTCTTGCATACACACTGATATACACCATAAAAAAAGAGGATTTTACTCTTTAGACTCAAAGATATCTGTTTTAGACTTTGTAGAATATTGATCTTCTGTGGTCTATTTTTAATGATTTTTTTTTCTGCAAACCAGCAGGGAAGGTTTTCCCTACTTCCTGTCCCAGAATGAAAACATCAGCCCAGATCCAGCCCCTCGTAACGACTATTTCTTAAGACTTTTTCTGAGTCACAGACTATGTCACAATCATGTCCTAACTTTCACCACATGATAGTCAAATGCAGCAAAAGAATATAGATAAAGTCTTATAATTTCAAATAGTACAATCAATTCATCAATTGAATAAAGTAGATTTCTAGGCATGTTTGTTTCTTGAAGATGAAAGGTAATCTCTTTTGTATTTAGTACAGGCTCTACAGGGTCTGTAGGGTCTCACTACACAGGTCATACTCGTAGTGATCCTCCTGTTTTCATCTTCCCAAGCATTAGGATTACAGGGGCACACCACCACACCCAGTCTCAATCACTACCTCAGCATGCCGCGGGGGCGGGGCCAGCATGGTAGGATGGGACTCAAACCCCAGTCCCTGCTCTGCCTAAGCAGGCACTTTAATGTGCTGAGCTATCTGGCAGCCCAAAATATCTTACAGTGTGAAAGCCTGCCTCAAAGAATATTGTATTGTGCATAAGACAAATAGCAAATGCAGTCTATAGTCTTAACATCGTGTTTGCAGTTAAATTTAAAATTCCACTCATGTGTGTGCTTTAAATACATATCCTTTTTCTTTTGTGATACAGATCTAAAAGTATCTTGGTACAGCAAAGATAAGAAAATCAAACCTTCGCGTTTCTTTAAAATGACCCAGTTTGAAGACACTTACCAACTGGAAGTGGCTGAAGCTTATCCAGAAGATGAAGGAACGTACACTTTTGTTGCCAGTAATGCTGTAGGCCAAGTGTCCAGCACAGCCAACCTGAGACTGGAAGGTAGAGTAAAGCAACCACACTAGAGAACCACACTCAAACAGCGGTCTGATCTCATGGTGCCAGTAACAGTTACTAAAGAGTTCATGTAAATCGTCATTGGTCTGACTAATCTCTATTAATGCAACTGATTCTTTCCATGTTAGCTGCGAAGCTCTTGCCCCTCCTTTCCATTTCCTCTTCAAGAATCACAAACTATCATTTTTATTGCTCCCTATTAAGTTTTGTAATGTTCGTCTGTCACATTACCTTTCACGCTTCCTGATCAACGTGTATCAGAGTGATGCCAAAGAAATTGCTAAATCTGCTTTCTCATTTAGCTGGGGTGAAAATCTTTCATAATTCTTAAAACTCTGCAGGGTTATGCTCTCACCATGTTGACATGGTTATGATTTCACGGGAGCTATGGTAGACAATTAGGATCTTCACAGTCTAAATGTATTCCCCATCACCTATAGAATGTATGAGTGTTCAAGGGCCAGTGTATGGTGGTCTAACATTTCTGTGTGTGGGACTCTTGAATTGTAATCAGAAATAATTTCCTCAGGGGGCTGGAGAGATAGCTCAGTGGTCTAAGTGCCTGCCTGGCAAGCTCAGGGACCTGGGTTCAATTCTATTACCACATGCTGAGCTGGTCCCAGAACCCTGGGTGCCACGCGGGCCACTGAAACCCAGTCTGGTGGTACACTCCTACAATCCCATTGCTGGGAAAGCTGAGACAGTAGGATCACTATGAGTCTAGCTGTGTAGTGAGACCCTGCACCAAATAAATAAAACATTTAAAAAGCTTCCTCAGTCACAGGACCCCTTTAATTCAAAACAAGTGTAACAATATTTTTATGCAATCAGACTACAGTTCCTGGGTGAAAATAATCTATATAGAATTACGTATGTAAAATATATAAGGATTCAGGAAAGTTTCTGTTTTTTTCCTTACTCTTAAACACTTTCTGTAGTTAGATATTTTATGAATAATCAACTTAGAAAAGCTTACAAAATGGAAAAGCTTGTTTTACAAGCAATGAGAGAGAGAAAGAGAAAACAAAAGAATACCTCCACCCAGCTGCGTGCTCTGTTATAGCCTTCTTGAACAATGACCCATCTGTGTCTTGGATCTATTTGTGTCTCAGCATGCCTGCCAAGGAAGTGGAAGTGAACTTGTATGACTTTGATTCAGCAGTGAGGCCAGGGCCTTAGGATTAAACTGGATTTTAGTCTACTACTGAAAAGTATGACACATCTCCAAGTGCGTTTGGGTTTCAATGCAGGGAAAAATTAAAAACTGGCGTGCTTCTTTTCAGGATGTAGCAAATTTGAAGAAGTGACATCAAACTCCCACTGGCATGTCTCTTCATCTGTTTCATTTAAGAAGGAGGCCTTTGGCCAAAAGCCCATCTTCATCCAGCCTCTGTCGAGCCTCAGGGTGCACGGCGGGGAGACAGTCAGATTTCATGCGAGGGTTTTTGGCATTCCCAAGCCAGAAATCCAGTGGTTTCATAACCAGCAGCCAATTCCACCAACAAAAGATGTAGTTTTCCATTTTGAGAAGTCCACGGGCATGGCTTTAATGCTTCTAGTTGATGCTTATGCAGAGCATGCTGGGCAGTACTCTTGCAAAGCAGCCAATAGCGCTGGGGAAGCCACTTGTGCAGCTACACTCACAGTGACTCCGAAAGGTAAATCCCACTTTGCTTCAAGGTCTTTGATTTGCTGCATACTGCCTATTCCCTTCGTTACTAATGAGAGTCTGCTGTTTGTTCATTGCATAAAAGAGCCAGTCTAACCTACTAATAATGTAACATCCAGAAAGTCTTCCCAAGCCTTCAATTATGGGTGAACTTGTGCACTGTAGGCTGCATTGAAATAGATATTCTGTTCATTGGAGAACCAATCATTATTTTGTGTAAGCACCAACTTTGCTTGGCATTTTTGCTTTTCTAAACATCGCATCATCATTAAATGGTCTATTTGTCGTATCCTGTTTATAAAGTATATGATAAAGGGAGGGTAATACATGGTGTCACAAATATAGATAGCTAGAAATAAGGTGGAGGAGGGGAGAAAGGGTGGCGTTCTGTCTAGCTGCAGTGACAACAGAAGGAAGGAGCCACATACTGTATTGCACCTCCCTAGGCCTTCGACACCCACTCATCCCTGGAAAACCGGGAATGAATGTTCTCTTCTGTGATCCTGACATCCTGGAGCATCCAGAGCCCAGCATGCCACTTCCAAAGGGACAGTGATGTTTTTCGTCTTCATCTTTCATGCCATTTTATGTTACTAACCTAGCCAAGTGACAAAATTAGATTGAAACATTCTTTTTTTTTTTTCACTTGCTTATGCAGTGCAAGTGCTAGATAGTCAAAGTTCTGAGAAAGATGTAAGAGAGTCCACCAAGTACCAGACAGTGGCAAATTCTTCTTTCACAAGGGAGGAGAGCAAAATATCCTGAAAGGAAATTAACTTGTTCCACGGATCATCATGAATATGAAGTGCAGGTTTTTGAAAGTGTATCTCAGTGTTCTGCCCACTCAGCTGCATCCCTTGGAGAGGTAGAGTTGCAACATACCACATCCTGCTCCCAGGCTGCAGAAAGCAGTGTGTTGTTGAGCAGTGCGCCGAAGAGTCAGTGGAGGAAGCAGCAGGACTCTCCTGCATCTTCAGGACCTCACTATAAAGTGTGACAACACAGCCTAATTGCTCCAGGTTGATGTGGAGGTGTAAACACAGGCGAATCTAAGAAAGTGAAGCAGTGACACAGTGGAACTATTCAGCTTCTTATCACATGCACTGTTCAGCTGCTAGACCATGGACCCTACAGCTGCACTGTACCCAGTGGATATGGGCAGAACACAAGCTCAGCAGTGCTAAGTGTAGGCTGTCATTTAATTTTTTGTCTAGGACTTACTCGATTTCATCTTCATCACATTGTGTAGCTTTACGCTGATAGTTATGCAACCATATCAGTGGAATCAACCTGTATGTTATTTAGAATATGTCTAGCATTCTATTCATAAATGGCTTATGAAAGTAAAACAATGTACTGGCCAAATTAGATTAAAAATTTGATTCTTCAGCCTAGATCCATGAAGCTTCATTTTCTAGGCTCAGAAAGTTAAGGTTTATTTTATGTGATGCTTTTTGCAATATGTGTCAAATGTTCCATCTACCAAAATACCAAAGATTACTAAAATATTGTGGGTTGCCAAGTATTTATTATTTATTATAGCTTCAGGCACTGTGTTAAATTTAAGTTTATTTTAATAATAGCAAGACGCTAGCCAGGTGCGGTGGTGCACACTTGGAATCCCAACACTCAGGAGGCTGAGGAAGAAGAAAAACCACAATTTCAAGGCCAGCCTGGGCTACATAGCAAGAAACAAAAAACAAAAATACCCTAAAGAAAGAGAGATAATAGTAAAACGCTTCCCTTTCTTTTCAAATCTGAATGTTATAGTATTTATTTATAAGGAAGCCATGAAAATAATAAGGTTTTATGTGGACCAAAATCAAATGGTATATGTTTTTCAGCCAGTGATACTTCTTCTCCATGTTTGGGTTCTCCTAGAATTGTAGAATTTTCTCATGCTAAGATCATTAAAGTACAATTTGTCATTGTACTTTAGTCTCCACTACATCTGGAAGAACACAGACCTGTTCTAGAAGACTATTTCTAGTTCTAGATCAATAGCCTTCAAAGGCAGTATCTTAAAAACTGAGGTCCAGGTTTATAAACTAGGTGGGAAAGTCCACCAGCCAGATCATGACCCCCCAACTAATTTCCTGGCAGCTTCGGGCTAGCATGGCAGTCACCACATGACTTTATCTGGAGGTGTTGTCTGTAAGTCATTTAGGTGATAGCTTTGATAGTTTTGTAGCAATGTGTAATTAGGAGTGGGCTACATTGCAGAGTGAGAGAAATGTAAGAGTTTGAACTCCTTCCTAAAGAATCAATGTCTACTGCACTCCAGTAAAGTAGAGTTGAGCTGGTCATTTTTGCTCCAGGATCTCCAATTCACTCATTCTAAGTCATTATTTAAAGTGTTCTTGAAGCAAGATCTTGTTGTTGTTGCTATTTTCCCAAGTCCAGATGGCCTTACTTGTACTTGCCATGTTAAAAGATAAGACATTCAGATGTTTTGAAGGATAAAGGATCAAACAGCTGTCTTGCTGTTTAACATAAGGCTATCGCTCATGTGTTCTTTTTATTTTGGTCTTGTGATTGTTCACCAAGACCAAATTCAGACATACATCCTTGTTAGTCTGTTTGAATAGAATTCCTAGGTAGGTTAATAGTAAATGTAGATATATCAGATGTTAGTTTTGAGACTAACACACTGCCTTTCCTTCTTATGCTAATAATTTCCACCTTTCTACATCTGGTATGTCTTTTATTCTTAGAAATACAGCTAATGTATGCCTTTTCCTACCTCTCCTCTTACCTTGCTAAAGAAAACACAAACCAGAGCAGTTATAAAATTACTCTTGATCCAAACAATAAAAATGTTAAAACACTCAGAGAGTAACAAATGCAAGCCACTCGTGAAGTAAAAAGGGAATCATAGAAGAAAACACCAAGTTTGTCATTAACTTCATGCCAAAGACAATAAGGAACCAAGAAGAATTTGGGCCACATCCACTGACACAAAGCCACAGGGGCTGAAGAACAAGAGTAACCCAAGAGTGCCAGCATTCCCCAGAAGCTGCCACAGAGACCTGCGTGGGAAAGCTACACTTGTCTCTCATATAATAAAAGCAATTTTGAGTTGAGATGTCTTTGTTTCACTCCTTGATGTAGAATGGGATTTTGTACGGTTTAAACATAGAAAGGGGATTCAAGATGAAGGAGCACGGACTAACAAAGGTGTCTAGCTCTGCAGGGAAGACTCAGCAGAGTCGCCCCCTGGAGGGTGCATGGTCCTTGTCCCTGTGCCTTCATCTCATAGCCACTGTCCAGTCAATAAGACTTTCTAAAAATATTTCTTTAGTTTGTGGATTGCTTTTCTGAGTGCATGTGAAGGCATGGCGAACTATAGGATGAAAAGTGTAAATTGCTTAGAAGCTAAAATAAAAATGTTTTGAATCTTTCTGCCAACATTGTCATGAACTGTATCAGCTCACTGATTTGTTTGGCATGGACTTTGTTGATGAATCAGCCAGTGTAGATTTCTGTTTGTAGACTAAAGAGAAAATTTGAATCATGTAAATTATGAATTGATGCAGAAAATATATGCAGCTAAGCCCTAAAATTTCTCTTCTGTTTTTCCATTTTAGCCCCTGAATCAATGCTATATGAGGGGATTGAACAGCAAGTTGAAATGGAGATGAAAGGTATTGTTATAATGAATGTGAGATCCAAATAAAAATTCAGAAGGATTAATAGAATCCTTGAACTGCCATGTTTCTTCATATTACTGAGAAAAATGACATAGATGTACAAATATATCTCTTAGAGTATATATTACTATGTCGCATGCCTGGTTTATTATGCTGATGATTACATGCACTTTATAGTAATTTGTTGTATGGTGATTCAAAACATCGTCAACTTAAATGATATCAGCAATATTCACCTTCATGTTTGCAGCCATGTTCAAAAGTGTGAATTATACACAGTTGTCATCCTAATGCATGAAATCATGAAGTAGAACTCAGTTTTCAAAATCACAGTGAACTACATGGAACGATAGACAATAACCTAACTATCATGCTCAGAATGCAATGTCATGAATGAATTATGGAAATGCTATTGTATTTAGGACATGTGAAGATGACACATTCCCTCTCCTGGTTTACACCTCACACACACAGAGATCATTTTAACACTGATATGTCTCTTACACTGGCTTGCAGATAGATAGTGTCTTATACGATCCTGACTGCCTGTGTTTCCTTGCATAACGTTGTGACTCTATGGCTGTATTAGTTCGAATAAACGCCTTCTCATTGTATTTTAGCTAATTACTTATGGTTACAGTTCTTATATATATTTTAAATAGCTAATTCTCAAAAATATAATTTAATCTACAATCAAAAGGATCAGAAAGGGCGTTTATTCCACTCTCTGCAAGTCAGGTAAGATTTTCCTCTTAGTTGCCAAAATCACAGAGTTTGCCTGCCCTCAAAACAAATACGCACAGGAATATGTTATTTTGAAATTCATTTTTGCTTGTTCGAGAAGAAATTTCAGCACTTTGAAGAAAAGACCAGACAACGAACGATTTTCGTGTCAGAATCTTTTAAACAGAGCATGGTGTTGCGTTTATTCGAACAAATATGGTGAGTGAATTTTCTTATGGATTTGTGAGAATCTGTAGCATGCATTTTATTTCATTTCCTATTTTGCATTTCATTTATTTTCAACTTTTCAAATATGATGGAAGATAGTAAATGCTTTACAATTTAACTTTTTTCCAGAGTTATTCTCCGAGGAGGAAGCTGAACATTCAGATAGAGATACACGTGATGCTTTCTCAGATTCTGAAGACATAGACCACAGCTCTATGACTGCTAAAAGATATGCAAGTAGAATATCATCTACAAGTTCCTGGCCTGAATACTTTAAGCCTTCTTTCACTCAAAAACTTACATTTAAATATGTCATAGAGGGTGAACCTGCTGTTTTTACATGTAAATTAATTGCCTGTCCAACTCCAGAAATGACCTGGCTTCACAATAATCGGCCCATCCCCACAGGTCTACGTCGAGTTATAAAAACTGAGAGTGACTTACATCATCATTCTTCTAGTCTAGAAGTTAAAAGGGTCCAATTCAGAGATTCTGGAAGTTATAGGTTACTAGCAATCAATAGTGAAGGGTCTGCTGAATCAACTGCATCATTGCTTGTTATCCAGAAGGGGCAAAATGAGAAATATTTAGAATTTTTGAAAAGGGCAGAACAGACACATGGAAGTACAGAAGCTTTAGTTGAAAAGAAACAAGATAAGGTAAAGGTTGATCTTAGATTCACTGGCTCTCCTTTTAATAAAAGGCAAGACATGGAACTCCAGGGAAAGATGAGGACTATACACTTTAATACAGTTAGTGCTGGCAAGAAAACAGATTATGTGAATGAGGAAGGACATTTAGAAAGCAAATATGACCTAGAAGGATGCCTGAATGTGGGAGAAATTTTCCTAGATGAGGAGACCAAAATGAAGCTACAGCGTTTACGTGAGGCTAGAAAAATATTAATGGAGAAAAAGAAATTATCTCTTCTAGATATGTCATCTGAAATAAGCTCTGAAACTCTGAGATGTGAAGTTAGTGAGAGAGATATTATTTTCTCTAGAGAAGAAATAAAGAGCAGATCTGGGCCAGATCTGACTGAAAGCAAGGATAAGGTAGATAATTTACCTGAGGGCATTATCCCAAATCCATACATCCTCCCAAACCAAAAGGATCAAATTGTAGAATCTAGAGAACTTCCCACAAGCTTTCATACTATGGTTGGTAAAGAAATTCTCCAGACTGAAATGAGAATGAACCAGGAGGCATTCCTAGAAGAAAGTCTACCAAAAGATTATTTGTATGATAAAGCTCTAGTAAATGAGAATGTCCAGGCCAGGGGACAGTATGAAGAAATTATGGGTAAGATTACAGTGAGAGAGTCATCTACACACATCACTAGCGTATATAAGGATGAGGAACTATATGAAACTCCTGAAAAAGTGTCTTATGTTCACATGCCAGATACCAGTGAATCTCTGGATACACTTGAAAATATTAAAGAGGGTGAAGAACTAGAAAGTGAAAGAGTAAGACAGGGTGACTGGAGAGAAGTGCAATACTCTGCTTCCACAAACACTGATGGCTTCAAAACTCAAGAAAAGGAACAATCGACAAGATTTTTTGACAGTTCTTTCCAAAACCATCCACAACGTTGCCCACCTTTGGTTCTTCAAGAAATCGAACCTCAAGAAGTTTATGAAGGGGACAGTTGCAAGTTTGTGTGTCATTTTCAAGGATATCCTCAATCCATAGTGACATGGTATAACAATGACATGCCGATCCCACGGAATCGATGCTTCAGTGTTCAGACTTTAGAAAACTATTCGACGTTAACATTTTCTTCTGTTCACCCTTCAAATGACGGTTCTGTGACCTGTGTGCTGTTTAACCAATATGGAACAGTGAAGACCACAGGTATGCTTAGAGTGAGAGCAAGACAAAGGCATGACATCTGCCCACGTAAAGTCCCAATGCTCCATGAGTACACTGATGAAGAGGAGGAGCTAGCTTTGGTGTTCGATCAAGCAGAAAGGTTCCTTCCATCTTGGGGTCAAGAAGACCAAGCAAAGCTCCATACATTAAAAGACAACCCACCAGATCTTCCCTCTGCAGATGCAGATCTGCTTTCCTTCCCTGTAGAGATTCAGGTAACAGCAGCCACTCCAACCCCTGAACAGGACAAAGAGCCCAGGGACACTTGGCAGCTGGAACCTGAAGCAATGCCTCGAGATCAAGCTACTGAATCGCCAAAATACAGATTTACATTTTCCTCTGAGATTACTAATGAACCACCAAAAATATTACATGGAATGCCGGAGTACGCCAGGTGTAGAGTGGGGGATTCTATAGTACTTGAATGTGTACTGTCTGGCGAGCCTCGGCCAGTGATAACTTGGTTTCAGCGCGGAACCCTTTTAAAGCAGAATCAGAAGTTCCAGTTTGAAGAAGTTAATAATAGCTACAAATTGTACATTAATGATATTAATTCTCAAGATTCTGGAAAATATAAATGTATTGCTGAGAATGATTCAGGCACAGTTGAGAGTATTTTAGATCTAACAGTGGAATCTGTTCCTTACAATGAATATAGTCAACTCAGAAATACTGGTGAGCTTTCTGCACAGCATTCCAAAGATCTGCAGGCTCCCACGCAGGGAGATCAAGAGAGGGTACACGTTCATGGTTATCCAATGGGCCCTTTCATTCCCCAATCAGGTGTAAAAGAATATTCCGTGAAGGAATACTTTCAAAGCCTTGAAACAACTGAGCAGAATCAGCACCTACATCATACAACTTCCAGAGAGAAACTGCCCATGTTCATGCAGGGTGTTTCTAGGTCTACAAACATCAACAAGCCTCTCAAGGCTGAGCTCATACAACAACAAGGTGAACAAAAAGAGAATTGTGTGAGTGAAAGATCCAGCCTGCACCAAGCAGAGGCTTCTGTTTATCAATATGCAGATGATTTCAGTGAAGTAAATATTAGGAAAGAGATGAGAAATGATTTGGAAAACTTTGGTAGAGCTGAATGGGAAAATGTGCAAGAATATGCCCAAAGGAACTCTTTACTGAATATCCAATCTAGGCAAACTTCTGACAAAGTTCAAAATTCGAAGGACTCATCTGTCATTATTTATGAAGAACCCCTTGATGAAGAAAGATACTACCCAGGGAAAAAGGTGA
>PVKN010009367.1:0-23864 GCA_004027915.1 Capromys pilorides
AGTGACTTAAATATAAAGTGCATTTGGAAGAGTTAAAAAAAAACCTTAAAGTTTCTTGAAAGTGTTAATGTTTAATTGTTTGACCAAACTTACATATCTATATTTATTGATCTGTACAGATTTGATGATGAAAATATGTAATACAACCATTGTTAAATTTCTCTTGTTTTGAAAATCCTGTGCTATATGTACTCTTGCTTGTTACTGTTTTCCTATCTTTGTTTCTGCTATTTTTAGTTTTTAAAATAAAATATAATAAGATTAAAAAAATAAATAAAAATAACATAGGAAAAGATCTATCAATACGGATGTAACAAAAATCCCAACAGCAGTGAGCAGTCCCCATGCTAGGAGCACACCTGTGTCAGGCGTTCTCTGCACTAGCAGAGGTGGAAACAGCGGCAGACATGCCTTGCTATGCTATTTGGGCAAAGAAAAGAGGCTCTGGCTCACAGGACGATAGAATACAGGCAGAAACCAGACATGGAGATTCTTCATCACATATGTGCATGGGCATGTGTGCCAATGTGTGACATCACCAAGACAAACTGTGTGAAGCAACCGTATAAATAAAAGTGGGAAGAGAATGCTGTTTTGCATGAGAAAGTCAATTATGAGTCTGCGTATATTTCACCATCCACTCCCCACATCTAGAAGCAAATGAAGAAACAAAACAGAAGCGGCCAGCTGGATGCTAATGACAATGGGGAAGGGCTCAGTACTGCTGGCCTTGGCATCAGTGACCTCTGCTTCTGAATTGGGGTGCCTGGGCCTCAAGCTGCCATGTGTAAATAATGCCCTGCTGTGCTGCCCGTGCTGCCTGTGCTCCAGGCTCCAGGCACAGGCTGTACTGATGGCCACATGGTGACACTCCTGGGATGGGCACCATGGTCCTGACAGAAGCACAGGGGGCCAGGAGGATGATGATGAGGGGCTCAGAGGCCTCCCAGGACCCTGGACCCAGGTCCCTGTAGGGGCTTTTGCTGGTCAGCTTAGCACTGTTCCTTCTCAGCTCTAGGTTCTAGCTAGTGTTTCCCGGCTATCTCAAAGGTCACAGAAAGCACACTTCTTTTCCAATTCTTTTTATCCTTATTTTTAGACATGATCTTACTAAGTCTCTAAGTTACCCAGGATGAATTTGAACTTGTGATCCTCCTACCTCAGGCTTCCAGCCTCCCAGACTGCTGGGGTTACAAGTGGGAGACACTGCACTGGCCACGGTGGGTTATCTGCACGTTGGGTTCCACAAGGATGAATATGCAAAGTTATACTACTGTCGTATAGCTTCATCTCAACTGCACTTATGTGATAAATAGAAAACAGAAAGTAGGCTATTCCACTATGCATATAATCATGAATCCTCTCTCTTAACTGTGAAGTTGTAAGAGTTCCTACTTAATAGATATCTGTGATTTCTGATGCAAGGATTTTCCATAAAGCAAAGAATGCCTTTTAATAAATTTTAAATATTTGTTCTCATATTTTGTGTATATATGTATGCATGCATATATTTTGAATATAAAAAACACTCAGGATTAAATACAGGGATTGTAGTAAAATATGTTTGATTGAAATGTTTCACCTAAGGACCCTGTTACAGTTGGTGCCTGTTTGTCCCTTCAAGGCCTTATATGGGGACTGGGGAGATAGTTCAGTAGAATAAGTGCTTGCCTGGCAAGCACGAGATCCTGAGTTCAATGCCTGGTACCACAAAGAAAAAATAAAAAGCCTCACACAGATATGGGGTGGATTTCTAGACTTTGTGATTAATTCATGATCCAGTGCTGGGATTATGGGCGTAAGTGCTACAGCCCAGCCTGGGCAGAGAGCCTGGGTGCAGCTTACGGGCCACAGACTCACTCTCTGTTGCTGTTGCTGCAGCTCCTCCCTTCTGATCTCTACTCTTTGTCTCTGCCATGAACTGCTGCTCTCTGTCATTTGCCACTCTGCCTTGGAGACACTGAATATAGACTGAAACCTCCAGTGACTGTGAGCTAAATAAACCTTTCCTTCCTTTTATTTTGGTTGTTTAGTATTTGTTCCAGCAATGAGAGAAGAGTGATAGAAACAAAATTTGGTACCAGAGAAGTGGGGTCCTTGCTGTGGCTAATCCTGGCCATGTGGATTATAAGTCTTTGGGAGAAGTTTATAAGAAGACAGAGGAAAGCTTCAGAGATGTCGCCTATAGGAGAAGTACTAGAATGCCTTCCCCTATTCTGTAGGGCAGATTCTGGTCAGAGCTCAGAAGACCAGCAGACTGATACAAAGACTGCCTGTAAAGACAAGGCCGGAGAGGTTTCTTCTGGGAAGAAGGACTGCATTGGTTGTTGGACTCTAGGTGAGTATGTTATGGATTCATTCATGTCCAGAGACTTTGCCTGTGACTGAGATTAAGAGCTGCAGATTAATTAATGTTTCAAAAGAAATTTCAAAGCAGCTGAATATTGAGATAGTGGCATCGCTATTGTTGTAGGTTTTTAGTCAGATTTATGTTGAGAATCAAGAGCAAAGAGCCCAGCAGGATGACTTAAATAGACAGATGATTTAAATAATCGAGTTGCGAGTTGGACCAGAAAGGAAGCTTCAGTAAAGCTGTGGAATGCAAATAGAGAGATGAGAGGATCTCCACTGCCTAAAAGGAATGATAGAACTCAGAAGATGCTCTGAAGGCATCACGGGAGGTGGCAGGTCTCCAGCCTTTGCAGCCTCAGAATTGCAAGGGTGAAGGACGTTGCTTTGAGGGGAAAGCTGCAGAGCCCCATGTTCCTGAATGGCAGCAGTGGCTTCACCAGGTTCCATAATGGCACCAGCATGAAGAATTTGTTCCTCAGAATCAGATTCGGAGTGCTCGACAATCCAGGCACTGGACTCCTATAGTCAAGGGAGAAGGAAGGCTGGCTACTGCTCCTGCTGGCAGGAGACCTTGGCATCATCCATGTGGCATTGGTTTTAGGTGCATTCAGAATGTAGGAGTTGTGAGGTTAAGAAGGCTTCCACCTCAACTTCAGAAGAAGGCCTCAGAGGTCAGGCAGTGTGTAAATCTGTGAGTGAAAAGCCTATTCACTGGAAACCCCCGAAGTCTGGAAAAACAAGGGAGGTGGATCATCTAAGGAAAGCTGCAAGGAGGGAGCAAAGCCAGCCTAAGAGAGAAGCCACGGGAGCTACCACCAAAAGAACCATGTAAAGCTTTTGGAGGTCACAACCTATCACAGGTTGCATTAGATGTCCACCTGGAATAGCAGGACTTAATGTTTGCCCTTCTGGATTTTGGACTTGCCTTGTTCTCAGTGGCCTGCGTCCATTGTGCGTAACTTCCTGAGAGGTAATGCTTATCTAATGCCACTGAATGTCAGAAGTGTTTAATGTGTCATTTTTGTACAGGGGCACATAGCTAATAGTTTGCCTTCGATCTTAGAGCAAACTTGGGACTTGGACTTTTCAGCAATGCTGAAACTGTTAGGACTTTGGCAATCCTTAGAGATGGACTAAAATGCCTTTTGCATAGCAGGATGTGCATGAGCCTCTGGGGCTTCAGGGATGGAACGTTGTTGTTTGTGTCTAGTTTCCCCTCAATGCCTCGTGCAGTTATGGGGTGGGCTTCTAGACCTTTGTGATTAATTCACAATCCAGGGCTGGTATTATAGGTATAACTGCTGCTGGGATTACGGGTGAGAGTGCTACACCCTGCTTGGGGCCGACAGCTTGAATGCAACACAGGGAAACAGACTTGCTCTCTGTTGCCGTGGTTACTGCTAGTCCTCCTGTTTGCTCTCTGCTCTTTGACGACAACATAAATGGTTGCTGTCTGCCTTGTGACCCTTTGCCTTGGAGCCCACTGAGTATGGACTGAAACTTCCATTAACTGTGAGCTAAATAAACCTTTCCTTCCTTCCATTTTGGGTGTCAGGTATTTGTCCCAGCAGTGAGAGAAAAGTAGCCAAGACAGACCTGAAACAAAGACATCTCCAGATCATATACCTAACAGTGCACTCCTATGCCAAGCTGCAGTACCATGCATGGGGTTTCCACCTTCCCCATGGCATCTCATTCTGACCCAGGGACTCTGCCTGCTGTGGCTGTGGCAGTAGTGCCCTGGCTGTGCTGTAAGTTTCCCTCATTTCATGCATGGTCCTCACTTTTTGACAGTCACATTAGTATTAGAAAAATGTTGCTCCTTCAAGATGACTTTCCTATGAAAATGTTAATTAGTTCAAGCTACGCAATAAATAATTGATTACAGAGACACTGTAGCAAACGTCCAGAGAGAAAAGCCACGTGCAGTGACACCCTTGAACCTGACCCCTGGAGACACAAGAGCTCTGCAGCTTCAGTGCACTCACTTCGTTGCTCCTTCTGCACCCATGTGGAAGCTGCTCTGCAGAGCCCCTGCCCCCTCACACCCATGGGAGGGAAGCCTCAGAGTCCGCGCCCCCTTGCACACCCGTGGGAGGGAGGCCTCAGTGCCCCCCCTTGCACACCCATGGGAGGGAAGCCTCAGAGCCCCCACCCCCTTGCACACCCATGGGAGGGAAGTCTCAGAGCCCTCACCCCCTTGCACACCCGTGGGAGGGAGGCCTCAGAGACCCCACCCTCTTGCACACCCGTGGGAGGGAGGCCTCAGAGCCCCGCCCCCTTGCACACCCATGGGAGGGAAGCCTCAGAGCCCCCGCCCCCTTGCACACCCATGGGAGGGAGGCCTCAGAGCCCCCACCCCCTCGCACACTCATGGGCGGGAAGCCTCAGAGCCCCCACCTCCTTGCACACCCGTGGGAGGGAGGCCTTGTGCCATTTGTTTGTGCAGCCTCAGGCCACCTTCTGTGTATTCTGTCTACTGAGTTGTAGAGTAAATGTCTAGTGCGAGGCACAGTGGACAACCACTGGAAGCAGATTGGAACCCTAACAAACGCCTTCTATGGAAGGTTCCAGGTTCCTCAAGCTCCTTTCCACAAGGGCCGGCTCTCCTGCTATTCCCACTGTATCTCAGAGTCACAAAGGGCTGCTGCTAGGTTCTTGGTAGGCAAATGAAACACGACCCCCAGCAACAGCACGAGCTGTGGCTCAAGGAACACAATTGATTTGGCCTAAGTGGTAAAATGAATTAAGAAAGGCATGGACAGGAGCAGGGGTTCCCACAACTGCAGCGTTTACTCCAGGACCTACCCTGCTTCTCAAAAAGAGCTTTCAAAAGTCTGTTACTGAACAGGCAATCAACGCTGTGAGACATATTTAAAGCACATGTGTTGTTCACTGAAACACCAGGCAAAGCCGCAGATAGAACTCTTGTCCTGCCGCCATCCTCATCTTTGGCTCATCTTGGAGACATGTGCTTCTCCCAAGTGGCAAGTGGGTTTAGATAAAGGCAGAATTATTGAAAGAGGGATCGACAAATAGAAAAACTGGACAGAGCTAAAGCTTCGTAATTCCAGAGTTGTACACAGAGAAGGACGAGAACAGAGAGGGAGGTGGTTAAGAAAAGCCTGGCATAAACACAGGAAATTAAGCAATGGTCACATGTTTTTGCTTCGCTTTGTGCTCCTGATTCTCCCTGTACATCTTGCTAGAAACAAGGAGCGTACCCAGGCCATGCTCCCAACATTGGGCTTTCCTGAAATTCTCTTCACTATAATTATTAGTGCATTCCCTTGAAATTCAGTCTTAGGGCGGGGGCAAAATGGAAACAAGCAATTTGTCAGAATGCAACAACGAGGAGTTTTTGAGAGCTCTTGCTCAGTCTTGAAACACTTTTAATCCTGCCTTCTGTGTTCGGCATTCCCACTAGCGCTTTGTCTCCCAAGCTCTGACCAGAATCACCTGTCAGCCTTCACTTACCTTTTTCCAAGCCTTCTTTGGCCCGCATCTCCAGCATCTCCACACCTTCCCAAACTCCTGCAAACCAGTTTCAAAGGCTTCTGAGGCACATGGCCCAGTGTGGGTAGAGCTACATCCCCCTTCTTGGTGTGATCTCTTGTGTGCCCCCTTTCCCTCAGCTGGGGTATGCCAACACTCCCAGTGTAAGTGAGGAAAATCTTCCTTTAGCTCCCAGGCTCAGCATGACGTCTCCCTGACAGGATGCTGGTTTCAGGGCAGAAGCAGCCTGAGGGGCGGGCGTGTGGGAGGCAAGCTGCTCTCCCCACCCCACGCAAAGTCTGTGCCTGGCTTTTGGGGTGCAGCCTTCAGGACTGAGCTAATGTCACGTCACGTATTTTCTTTAAAAATTTGCCTGCCTGCACATTACAGTCAAGGGACTAGAAAGGAGAGTAATACAGCGCTGTTGTGCTCCACAGAGGAAGAAGGGAAATCCCGAGGAGTGGGGGGCACCTCTTCAGGTTGCACGGCTGGCATGGGTTGGCCAGGTATCCAGCTGGTCCATACCCCCACAGGTGTGCTCCAGGTGCCAGCGCGTGCTGCCCTGTGTTGCGTAAGCGCCCATTCCCACGCGTGTGCAAAACCCACTCGCCATCACTGGCCATTTCCCCAAGTCTGGAGGCTTCGCATGCCTCCTGCCAAAAAGTTCTAGACATATTTTTGGCTGCTTTGCCTGTTTCGCCCATGTTGCAGCTCGCAGCTTCACACGCCCATCATTTGTTTTCCTGGTTGATCCTACCTGGTCCTGCCTTCAGGGAGCAAAGGGCGAAGAGAGAGACCCTTGCCGGCTCTGCCCTGCCGGGATCGATGGGAGGGGCTGATATGCAAATGAAGCAGGTGTCGGCTTCCGCTTCAGTTCTGATCAATCAATATCAGTATGAACTAACATTTAGTTCAGTTACCAGGAGACCGCTTCGTCTGTGCAGGACACAGTGGACACGGGAGAGCCTCTTCAGGCGTAAACTTCACGCCACCTGCTCGCAGATACAGTACTTAGCAGCGCTGGGCTCCTGAGCACGTGTGGCATCGCTAAACTTCTTAACCCCAGCCCTTGCCTCGGGTAACTGCACACGCTTATAACGGATCAAATTGTCACGGGCACCACAGGTGTCACCTCTCCTGCTTCATTTTGCTTTATAAAATAGTCTTGTTGAAATGCTTAAGATCAGATGTGCAGCTGACCTGATGTCTCCCCTGGGTAGGATTGGGGTAAAGAATTAAGAAATACAAAATTAAAAAAAAAAAATTACTCATCTAGATATTTAGAAATATTGACTTGGAAACTACTTCGTTTTAAACTTTTATTGCAATGTTCTCTAAATTCCTCTGCTATAGCTTTGTTTTGCAGGTACGTAAGCAAGGAACAATCAAAAGACAACTGTCCTGTATTGGACTCTGTTCAATGTTAAATATTTCTTGTACGAATTGCATAGCTGTCACAGTAGTTTTACCTCTAGGACCCAAGGCCCTGTCGTCTCACTGCCGAGCTGTGATGACTCACGTAGTAATAATCGTACGCCTCTGCTAAGGGCAGTTTCACTACACCGCTTATCCTAGCCCTCTAGGTACTTTTTATATAAAACTCCCTTTGGGGTTTCCCAGAGGATCACTGAAAAATGAGGGGTTTGCTCCTCTCCGGAATGCTGGGATCCTAGAAGTAATTCCTGCACGGGCTCCCCTGGAGGAGTCTGGCTGTGCCGTGCTAAAAATGTGGGCTGACGCACACGGAAGACAAAACCCCTACCCAGAATAGTGTGTTCATCAGAGCACAGCAGTCTCAGACCCAGGCAGGCATGTGGGCGGGCTTCTAGATGTCGTCTCCTCAGTTAACACACATTTAGTTGTTCAAGTAGAAATGTAAAATTCTAACCCTGAAAACCATAGGCCAGCTAAAATGTTGTTTGCCTGTGGACACCTAGACTTCACTTCTCACCCAAGAAAGGATTAGAACCCGGCTCCAGCATCAGAAGCCCAAACGAGGTCTGCTTCATGCACAGCGGGCCTTTGTTTATGAAACTAGCTGAGCGGCTGGCGATACAGCTCAGCTGCACAGCGCAAGCCTGGCCAGAAGCACAAGGTCCTGAGTTTGATTTCAGGTCCAAGAAGAGAAAGTGAAGCACCACTAAGATTTGGGGCCAGCACAGCTCGGGCGCCTTCTCTGGTCATAGGGGTCTGTGGCTCCCAGCTCTTGGGAGGCTGTAAACAGGCGGATCACTACGAGGCTGATGTAGTAGTGAGACCCTGAACAGCCTGTAGACCTCCCCCTCACCAAAAAAAAATGAGCGGAATGCAACGAAGCTGGCCCTTTGCTCACCAGCTGCTTGAGTCGGCCTCGGCCGCGCCCCTGCTTGGCGTCCAGTGCGGAGCCGCTCACTGCTCAGGGGCCCCGGCTGCGCCTGCCAACCTGCGCTCGCCGTCAAGCTGTGAGCCTGGATTCTCGTCCCGGGCCTCTTCCTTCGCGTTGCCAAGTGGACCATCTTGATTTTATAAAGATTTTAAGGTAGTCTATTTAAACTAAAAATTCGAGATGGGCTCTACATTTCATTCAAATTTTACATATTTTGAGAGTACTTTGTACCCCGCTTTCCATAATGAATTTTGAACTTTAGGAAAAAAATAAAAACCCTGAAAACCCCCATAAAATGTTTTATGTTTAATAGCTATATTTTGTAAAGATATTTAAATTTTGTAAAATTTAAAATGCATTCGTGTTTTAAATAATTTTTACCATTACTTTCAATAAAACATGCATTATGCAAACATCTAGATAAAAGTAATAATTTATAATTTTGCTACAGCAGAATGAGAAAAAAGCTATATGAAGTAAACATAGTTATAAATTATGTATATACGTATTTTATTATTTTCCAGGCAACTGCAGCACATAGTGGGAAATAGATAAATATGAGCCACAATGCTATAATAATTCAGCAATTTTGGGTCTTATACATACGTCTGTATTTGCACATAAACTTGGTTTGCTATTATTCAGTTATTTTAGCCGTCCTAGTAGGGTTCAGAGCTTTTCATTTATCCCTTCTTTGGATTGAGTAATATTATAAAACATTGTCGCTCTCTGAGGTGCGGGTCACCCCGTGTGAACCAGGGGAGGGATGGGAGAGTTGGCGCTCACAGAGACAGCTCCCCACCACTGGCGCTGGCCAAGTACAGAGGACTCGGCCTAGGAAGCATGGAGGTGTTGGGTGTTCAGAGGAAGGAAGAAAACAGAGGAAAATCTGCATACAACGTGGCCCTGCTAGTGCACAGAGGGCAAGAAGGACGTAGCAGAGGGTGAAGGAGACGCGGACGCTCGCCTGGCCGGCAGGGGCGCTGGGAGCGCCGCCTTTCTAGCAGGAGCTGCCGGGGGCTTCTGAGTCGGGCTCCAAGCAGTCACATGTGCTTTTCTATGTCTGTGTGTTGCACATGTGGAGACTCAGCTGCCGGGTGTGACGGGTGTGGTGGTGCCAAGAGGGAGGAGATCCGGTGGAAAATACCTGAAGATAAAGCTACAGAGATTTGAAAGTGGTGGGCCTGGCCCGTGATCCCCACCTCTTGGGGTCCTGAGGACCAGTTCCGTGCAGACAATCGCCTCAAGCCCTGGAAGGGCCTGAATGCGGCGTGGGCAGCAGCTCAGTGGGCCCTGCTGGGCCCGGTCACAGCTCACCATGATAGGGCTGGAGCTCCCTTGAGAATCTTAATGCCTCAGCTCGTCCAGTAGGACGCAGGGAGCTGGGGATCCCAGCGCTGGGGCACAGGTGGCAAGGCTCACCTTGAAGACTTGGCCTGCTGTCCCTTCTGGATTACGAAGAAGCAGCCTGTCAGTTGTCAACGTCTGGCATCCCGTTTTCCTAAGAGATCTGAGGAGCTTGAACTTCCTCCTGGGAAGTGAATATTTCAGAAGTGAGAGTGGCATTTTACAACATGAATCCATGTTATGAAATAACTCGTGCACTGTTTGTTTTAGGAAGAGGCCCCTAAATGTCCCATTTGCCCAGCTGTGTCCAACGGCTGGCACAGTTCCGATGTATGCAAGGTGCCTAAGAGCTAAGCAACCTCTGCTGTCCTCAGAGGGAAAAACTCTGCTGGAACACAGACCGCACCAAAGCTCCTGCACGAAAAGCCAGTCCGGGACTGAGATAATGAGCATTTAATTTTACGGGATGTCATTAATTTATGCTTCAAGAACCAGATACGGTCACTACTGAAGATATTAGTAATGGACAATGGACATCTCAAGAAAAACATGAACAGTCACATCAATAACTGAGGAACACAAACTCACTAAAATCCGTGTTAATCTGCTCTTCCCAGTGGTGTACGCCTAGGTTAGTAATCTCCAGCACCAATGCAGCTAACAGCATAATCACTGTCTTTCCTGTTGATCCAACTTCTTCCCTTTTCTGGGCAATGCAAGCAAGCAGGGGAGAATTGTGAGCCTCCTAGGCACCCTTACCCTTGCATAAAATAAGGTAGTTTTTTTTTTTTTTTTTTTGTATCTTAGGGAAGGGCCTACAGGGTGTTCAGGGTCTCATTACTAGATCAGACTCATCGTGATCGGCCTGTTCTACAGCCTCCCAAGAGCTAGGGTTACAGGCCTTAGCCACCACACCCAGTCTCAATTGTGGTCTCAGCGCCCCCCCCCCCCGGGGGGTGGGCAGAGCCAGCAGACAGACCCCTGAGCCTGCTTGCAGGCGCTTTGATCCCCTGAACTATTTGGCAGGCCCTGTAATGAGGTTTTGATACTGACATTGATTCACACACCTGTCCTGGGGTGTGATACTGCATCGTAGTTTTCATTTTATTAGGAGGAAAGGCCCTTGACTTGAACTCTCCTTTGCCTGACAGAAGGAGCAACTCTAGATCTGCTCCCAAACACAACCGCAGGCTTTTGTTAACATAAATGAAGGGACAATGATAGATATTTTGCCACAATTTCTGAACCCAGCTTCCACACTGTGACTGCCCACCTTGGAATCTGTGGTTGGGTTTGCTGCTGTTGACAGGAGTTCACTGCCTGGGAGCCACTGCAGACAGGAGAGTGAGAGCGTGCAAGCAAGGTGCACACTTTCAAGGGAGATGTGCAACTGTCACACCGGGAAAGACGCTGTCATCCCAGAAAGGACAGTCTTAGGCCCCAGGACATCGGTGGTGTGTAGGGGCCAAGGTATTTGGAGTTGACCCCTAATTCCCCACAGCAGAGTTTCCTTGTAATCGTTCACCCTAGCTGACGTCCCTGTTCATGTTTGTCTGCCTGTCCGCTGGTCTGCAGGAACCTGCATTCCGTCTTCCCTGCGGGTCGGCCACCTCTGCCTGCCAGCACACTGCGCTGCTTGCAGCCTCCCTGGGTCCAGGAGCTCAGAGTCAACCCGTTCAAACTCCCAGGGATTCGCCCAGCTCTGCCTGCTGTCAGCCCCAGCCCTCTTAGGAGTCTTTGCAGTACCCTAGGGCGCATGAGTTGTTCATTTGCTCTCCGTTGAATTTCTGAGTAAGAGGTTATTGTTTCCATAAACTTAGGAGACTTTCTCAGGCTGTTTTAAAACCATCTTTCTCCTGTTCCTTCCTCCACCCTCTCCACTGTGAGTATGTTGGTTCCCTTGTCCCTCCCGATTTCCCTGAGGTTCACCTTCTCCGTTGCCTTTTCTCTACTTCCTGCCTCATCTATTGCCCTCTCTCTATGTTTGTTCATCTCCTTCTCCTTGGAAACTATTTAGACTTCTGAGTAAACATTTAAACTTGCGTTGTTGTGCTTTTCAACTCCGTCGCTCTTGGCCTTGATTTCTTTTCCTGATTTCTCATGCACAGTCCCTGTTTGAGGCAATGCTATTACCAAACACTCCTTCACTCCTGCAGCATAGCTTTCTTGAGTTTTCTTTTAACACATTTTAATGTAATTTCCAAGTTTAATTTTGCCTTCCTTCTGACAAATGCAATTTCGAGTTTGCCCCGCAAACCAGGGTCACCCCTCCTGGTGATGCGACCGAGCACTGGTTTCTCTGTTCGGGATCAGGCTGCCCCACGGGAGGGGGTGGAACATGGTGGGCTTCCTCTGCTTCCCCGTCACTTCCCAAGCTGCATCTTCTGCAATGCTGGGGGCAGCACCGAGTCCCGTGAGGCCCCACTGCTGGCCGCACGCATGAGCTTCTGTCTGTGCTCCTCATGAGAATCCACCGTCCTAAGAACAGGAATGATCTGTGTGTGAATCCTCAGGACACCTCGCCCACCCTCACTGTCCTCCCATGAGATTCGTCTCTGGCGCTGGACAGGAGCGGCTGCTCTGGTGCACCACAAATGCCAAGCGCTTCCCAGGTCACATGGCACGCTTCTCTGCTTGATTCGCATTTGCATCCTCGTCTGGAGTTAGACATGCCGGGGAGGGCAGCAGCTCTGAGCCCGAGTCTCTTCTGGCCCATGGCTGAAGCTTGCTGTTGCTCTTTGCTCCTTGTGCTTTGCTCTGTTTTCAGGGACTGCTGGGTTATTTCAATGCCACTAATTCCATCCTCACTATGCAAGGAGCCCCCTGGGTGCTCAGAAGTGCAGCCTGGAGCTTGGGCTCAGCGGCCGCATGTGATGCAGGGTCTGCATGGCTCTCTCCCGCATCCAGGGGTCATAGCCCGCCTGCCCTTGAGTCATCTTCTTCCAAGAACAATCCTTCCAAAGTGCTCTGCTGTGGAAGCCATGCTTTCAAGGTCAGCAACTCAATTCACCCTGCCCCCAGGAGGGCAGCTCTCACACCCCGTCCACCCTGCACGGAGCCAGTGTGCCCTGTGGCTTGGGCATCCAGTCCTGCCACAATACCTGTCCAGTGCCCTCACGTAGACTCGTGCTCAGTCGGTGGCGGGTGAGGGGCGACGTCTCCTACGTGCTTCTCCATGCACACGGAGCCTTCGGGCGACACGTCTAGGACTGGCAGTGAGAAACCCGGGAGCTCCCCACGTGACAACCCCGCGCTGGAGCCGAGCACTGGGAGCATCTGTGGCTGCTGCCCGGGAGCCGCTCTCTCTCTTTGTCCCTCTGGGTGCAGCTTCGCTGCATCAAGGGCTCAGGAAAAGGCCTGTGTCCCCGTGTCCCAGGTGAGTCTCTCTTGCATGGCCCAGTGAGGTGAGGGAGTTCCCAGCTTCGGTCACTCCTCTAGTCTCAGCTTTTGTTACCTGCAGCTTCAGATGACGAGGATGCTGCCTTCCTGCTCCTTAAAAAATAAAAAACTGGGACCTGAACTTGGGACCTTGCACTGTGGGCAGGCAACTGTGACGCTGAGCTACATTCCAGGCCCGAGAAGTCTCAACATGGGCAAGGTGAGAAACAGGGTCCCGTGGGCCCGAGAAGGGTGCGGCCTTCATCCAGACGAGGGCAGGGAAGGGAGCGCCCTGGCTGTGGATGCCAGCGCCCTACCTCTGACCCACCTGGAGCCGTCCTCCAAAGATGTCTCTTCACTTATGAAGTAGTACTTCCCAGATTATGCAAAGGTGTTTGTGTGTTTCATTTTATTTATTTATTTATTTATTTATTTATTTATTTATTTGTTTATTTATTGTATTTTAGGGAAGGGTCTATAGGATGTTGAGGGTCTCAGTACTAGATCAGACTTGTCGTGATCCACCTGTTTACAACCTCCCAAGAGCTGGGATTACAGGCGTGCACCACCACACCCAGTCTCAATTGCCATCTCAGTGCACCCCAGGGACAGGGCTGGCACAGGAGGCCTGGGTATCAAACGCCCCTGCACCTGACTGTGTTTACTCAAGCCGGTGCTTAAACGACTGAGCTAACCCGCAAGCCCCTTATTTAAAGTTTTAAAATACATTTTCGCCATGCTTTCTGCGTAGGCGTCAGCAGATCCTGCTTCCTGTCAGTTCGGAAGGCGCTCTCATGAGATCATTTTTTAAAGTGGCTCTAGAAATCCTGGCATACAAATGCGTAGATAAGTTACATTTCATAAGTTAAGATTTCCATGGCTTAGGACATCACTGAGAAAATAAAAATGTGACCTGAAGAGTTGCAAATCCTGTGCCTCGTAATGTTTTCCCAGCCATGATTTCTAATAAACACTTGCAAGTGAACAACAGGAAGGCTGAGCAACCCAGCTGAAAAACAAGCAAACGCCTTCAGCGGCCATCTCTAAAGAAGACGGGGACATTGAAGAGACAGTCATGAGGAGAATGAACATTAGAGCCACTATGAAATATTACTTCACATAAAGTAGGATGCTTCTAAACAAACAAAGGGAAACAGCACAGGTAGGGAAGAACAGGAAGAAGTCGGAGCTCCTGGGCTGCTCTTGAAAATATAAACTGGTGGCACAAATCTAAGCACAGATACCACGGGATCCACCAGCTCTCTGTCTTGATTTATCAGATAATTGAACACAGGTGTTCCAGCAAAAAATAGGCCCATGAATATTTATAGGATCATTATCCCTACAGCCATAAAGCAAAAACAGCCCAAATGCCCTTCAGCTCATGGAAGTGGTGTGCCCACAACACACACTGGGTTTAAACAGTGGCATGATGTGAACTCGCAAAAGTCATGGAGTCTTCACACTGGGAGAGTATGAGGGAATGTTGAAGTCGTCATGGTAGGCAGAAGAAGCCAGCAAGGGAAGGACACGTGGAGGGACCCCCCTTTCACGGAAAGTCAAGAAGAGACAAATCAGTAGAAATAAACATCAGGTCAGCTGCTTCTGGTTGCAGAGACAGGGGTGCAGGGCTGACAGGCTGACAAGAAGTTGTTCCTGGAGTTGGTCGTAGTCGTTGCCAGCCTTGTAACTGGACGGCAAGCCACTTAAGGCAGTTATGCTGTGATTTGCCACAGAGACCTGCAGCCTAAAGTGAGAGGGAGAGGGAACCCCAAGGCTCAGTCTTGGCTCAGGGCATGCGCAATAAATTCATGGGCTGTAAGAGTCAACACGGAAAGGTGTCGGAAGGGTGACCAGGAAGAACCTCACCCGGAAGCTAGGATGATGGAGCATTAGTTTTTTAAAAAAGTCACTATGAAGGAAAATATAATTAGCATGTTCCTCTCTAGTAAGTACACTTTTATGCAAGTCAAGAAGCAAACTGCAATATATTAAGAACCATTTACAAAGCCTGGAAGAAAATAAAGTGACATGTGGTATATTTGGAAATATACAGAAATGTTTAATCAACACAAGAAAGATGCCTGTTCTCATTAGTCATGGAGAAAATGCAAATTATAGATGATAAACACAGATTTAGACTGCAGCGAGGATACAGTGACCCGCGTCATTTCATTTCCCTGGATGGCAGAGTTCGGAGAAGGCTGATCATCCCACCTTGTGGCACAAACAGCCAGACTCGCTGCCAAGGCGCCAGCTTATTTCCTGAGCTCCACAGGGCTGAGGACTTGAGGCAGATGGGGGAGGGATGAGCGGGCAAGACGGGGCTGCAAGGGGAGAGAAGCAGGGGCACGGACTAAGGCGGCCCCCAGGCAGAGTGGCTGGCACACCCCCAGAGGCCGAGGGTGCCTGGCTCGGCGCGGAGCTCCTGACCACAGCAGAAGGCCCAGCATCTAGGGGTGCGCATGAGGGGCTACTGAGAGCTCTTGGAAGGGGACGTGGTGTGCAGACCAGGCTGCATGGCAGGGCAGCTCGTCTGCTGGTCTCCACCACTGGTCGGTGTGCTGGTGTCCCTGCACTAACCCGGGTGTGATGGCCCTAAGGCAGAAAGCTTTGGAGAGTCATCAGGTCAGGCGAGTGCGGCCTTCCTGCCCACACTTGTCAGACCCCCCAAGCCAAAGGAGGGCCCCCTTATGCTGGCTCTGTTTCCGAGGCTCCAGGGCCGGGACAGTGGGCTCAGCAGCTGTGGCATCAGGGCTGAAGGGCGCAGAGGACAGAGCTGCTGGCTGAGGACGGTGGGGCGGCACGCCCAGAGCGCGGCTGCGGGCAGCAGGTGCGCACCAGCCTCGGCAGCCTCTCCTGCTGGGCACCCCGCCGCCCTGTCAGCCAGGCCTGCGGTGGCGCATCTCCAGGAGCCGCTCAGCCCCGCCAAGGTCGCAGTGGCAAGAGAGAGGCCCGAGGGAGCTTCGGCCCGTCCACCACCCCAGCACAGCAAGAAGGCGCGGAGGGGCCGAGGGGCCCCGGCCACGTGCTGGACCTCACCGGGGCTTTCAGGCGGCAAAGCAACAACCACAAAAGCGATGCTGCAGGATCAGCCACGGGGTGCACGGTCTCCTGAAGCAGCAGGGTGAGCCCTCGGAGCTACTGGGCTGGGGAGAAGAGCTGTGAACGGCGGGGAAGCGACCGACAGCTGCAGCTGCAGGGAAAAGCCGAGACCCGCGAGGCTGGCGCCAGGGAAACAGGAAGGGGAAGCGATCCCTCAGCCGCCTCTCCATACTGCAGAAATGCCAGGACACAGAGGTCAACTTCCAGAGACAAAATATGTATGTCGGGGTCAGAGCTGTAGAGCCTCCAGTTCACCATGAGGCCAATTTCTTGCTTTTGTGCTTCCAGTACTCAAGGCAAGTGTGTGTCTGTGTGTGTGTGTGTGTGTGTGTGTGTGTGTGTGTGCATCACAGCGGACTCAAATCATGGAGCTCTACAGCCAAAGCTCTGGAGCCTCTGATCCCTACACCCCCAGCGACCCACGGAAGCCCCGCAGGTCCCGCTCTATAAGGTTTCCGTGGCCTCCAGCGCTGTCAAGCTGCAAGCTGGGCCTGGGCCACACCAGGCTTTGTGGCAAGCTCCCGATCCATCCTGTGTCAAAACCAAAATGGGGCCATCCCTGCCTATGCCAGTGGCTTCAAGGATTTTGCCTGCTCAATCTGCTAGCAGATTCATATATCTGTTTCAATATTTAGAGCTTTAATGCATTTCAAATTTAGTGTAGTGCGTGGTGAAAGATACGGCTCCAATCTTAATCTTCAGCATGTACAAAGCCACTTTGTCCAGAGCCATTTATTGTGGAGGTTGTCTTTCTTCAATGAATGCTTTCAGCATCTTTGTCAAAGATAAGGTGGCCGAGTACATCTGGAGTTCTTTCCACACCTTCTGATCTGTTGCTTTGATCTGTAGGCCTGCTTTTTGCCAGTGCCATGCTGTTTTTATCACAGTAGCTTTATAGTATAATTTCACATTGGGATACTTTAATTCATACCACTGATTTCTCTTAGTTCATTGAAAAGAAAGTTTCGTGCTAATATTGTTTGAATAATTAAATGCCTATATCTTTTAACTCATTTAAAGATAACAATTCATGATATATTAAACATTGTTACCTTCCTCTTATCTTGTACTGAAATTTTGTTTTATTTTTTTCTTTAAATTCAAAAAATTTAAAAACAAACACAGATAAAAAGGTAATTTTCAGGAATTTCTTAATAGTAATGATGGGCATCAGACTCCAGGTATGAGAAACTCAGAATATCGAACAGGACAAATATAAGCAGGGAATCTAATTTTAAGATTTTTTAAATCACTTGTGTATTTTGTATTCTAATTGGAGCATACAGAAATACACACAGCCTAAAATCGAGAGGGAGAAATGCTGCCATGCATGAAATGAAAGAAAACTGTGAGAGTTCCGCTGCTGTTGGGGCGATAAGGTTTGGGAGAGGACAGTTTCCACAGATGAGCGGATGGTGCCTGGTAAATGAGGCTGTGATCAAAAGGTATAAAAATGCAGAGAGTCCAGTGAAAATCGCTAGTCAGGTGGCCCAGTGGCACAGGGGTTGCCCTGGTGGGTGGACGCAGTGCAATCATAAAGTGTATTGCAACGTTGACAGTAAAGCTTCAAAACCCTTGAAGCAAAATGGCAGGAATAAAAGGTGAAAAAAAAAAAAAAAAAAAGAAAGAAATAAAAAGTGAGCTGCACAAGCCTAAGATGACACTTAGAGAGGTGGCAATCTCACTCCCAGCACTGGCAACAGTGGAAACACACATGGGAAGCACAGGGAGGCCTTGTATAACGCATTTGCCGGCAGTGCTCTGCACCATGGGTGTCACAGCAATGAGTGCTCCCACCATGGGTGGCATAGCCACAAGTGCTCCCCATCCCAGGTGGCACAGCCATGCTCTTTATACGTCACAGCCCGCAGGCCACACCCTGTAAAAGCCACAGGTATTCTTCCAGTGTTACCCTTGCTTTATTCCTAATTGTTTGCTCTATCTAGACTTTTCCTTCAACCATAGTTTGTATTATTTTGAAAACTGTTGGTGAAATGATGGGACGTGATTATGTTAGGAACATCTTAATCTTCAGGAGATGGATTCTGGCTCACTGTGGTGGGAAGAATCCTAACACCCCAGCTTCCTTACCCTGAAACCCCAAGCCTTCCAGGCATCTGGTTGCCTGGTGTATGTGGATTTTGGTAACCAGTAAAACCAAAATTGCCTTACAGCATCTTATAAAAGAAAGGACAAAGCAAAAGACAGACTGTGAGAATCAGACCCCAAATCACTGGCGTTTAAGAAGACAGAACGGGACCAGGATCCAGGGAATGAAATCGGCCCTTGGTGGTTGAAGAAAAACAAAGGAAACAGATTTCCCGATGCAGCCCCAGAAAGGGTGCAGCTATGCTGACAGCTAATGGTAACCTTGAATCTAAGTTCAGACTTCTGACTTGTAGTAGCACAAGGAAATAGAATCACTTCATTTCTTATTTTAAATCTTTTTAAATATAAAGCAATACATATGGTACATACTATCAAAATAAGAATAGCAAATTAACAGTAGCTATTGTATCATATTTTTATCATCGAATCTTTTCCTTTTCCATTTCAAGCCTCTATCTCTTTGATAGCTTGTGACAGAGTAATAGGAATCCCTAGACTATTTTGTCACAGCTTGTGCCAGCCCACACTCCTAGAGATTCAGCTGAGGTTGTTGTCTTGTGCATGTGAGGCATGCGCTCTTGCACCACGCACAGGGGCGTGACCTCTTTCCACAAAAATAGGGGAGCATAGCGTCCTGCTGCTGAGGTAATCCAGACACAATTCCTGTGTTCACTTGCACTTAGGTTTAATTAAATCTTTGAAAACTAAATGAAAGATAAAGATTATTAAAATGTTGGTGGGGTTAGACTAAAAGAAAAGGAAATGGAACTTTTCATTTTTATTATATAGGCAATAAGAGAAAGAGGGAGGAAAGAGCAGAAATAAAGGAAATCAGAAAGAGAGCTTCGCCAGCAAGGGGGGGTAGTGCCAGCGAGCTCGGGGGAGACGTTGACAGATGAGCCGACCGGCTTCTGCCTTCTGACATCACACATATTTAGTAACACCCGGACATCTTGCAGTGAAATGAGACATCCTCTCTCCAGTCTCAGAGTGCTGGTCTCCACGACGACCTCCTCTGTGATGCATGCAAGTGCCATCAACATTTGAATATTCATGAGTTGGAATCAACAACTGTCCATCATTGTTCTACTAAATGTCCCCTCCTGGAGACACAAATCATTCAACATTATCATCCACATGCGTCAATAGTTTACAAAGTAAATATTAAGTTCCCACCGATGCCTGTGCATTATCCACAGATGATATAAATAAGAGGAACACAGTGTATTTTTTTCTCACAATGTTCAACTTGTTGACAAAGTTATGATTTCTATCTGTAATTGATTTTATCATTTAGCATAAATTGTCACCTACTTTCAGGTCCCAAGTGAAGATACACAATCCAGCATTTCATCTGGAATTCCTTATCCACTGCTAACGGCAGGAGAATGACAAGACACTCATGCAGGGAAAATATGCAGGCAGGAGTCAGGATGGAAGAAGGACAGAGCTGTGCACAGAACACAGGTGACTTCAGCCCTTTCAGGTCCCTCACAGGACCTCGCATCCTCAAAGTTTCATGGGTGTCACATGTGCTAGGTAGCCTGTGACCCAGCACCCTGGGAATCTGAGGCAGGAGGATCGTAGTTCTGAGCCCACTGTCAGCAACTTAGCAGGACATGTCTGAAAATAAAAATAAATTAATCCACCCCTACAGATGAAAGGCTCAAGGTGCAGCTCAGTTGCAAGACCCTGGGCTCAATATTCAGAGCATAAATGAAAAAAGAAAATAAGCCACAAATATTCTTTATGTGTTTTGAAGGATCCAAACGTGAGATTAGGATTATATCAACTCTTCCCCCAGTTGTGTAAATGTAGGCAATGGCTCGCCCAACACAGAGACCACAACGGATTGAAGTGCTTTATTGCTTATATTAGAAGTATCCCTGTCCACATTGCCTAAGCAAACAGATTCACTCTGAGGTGGGAGGGACCAAAGCCAATCTACCTGGAGCTGTGCTGAGGAAGCCTGTGGTGTTCATGATGCGTTAAATAGAGACAGACTTAACAGGATGAATCATCAAGCTTAATGAGGGAACAGCAACCCCAGGGGTGAAATAGGCACACCGCGCCTACTGTCTCGGTACCACAGAATTTAGAGGTGACTGCAAGAGACCAGAGCAGATGTCGATTCAGTGAATAGAAAACCTGCGCATCGATGCCCCTTCCTGGTCCTCTGTCTTACTCAAATACCCCTATAATTTATTATCTAATCAGGGTATATTTCAAAATTAAATACGAAGAATGACACGGTACTGTTGTCTTGGGAAAGAAATATTTGACTGTCTTGTCTCTCCGTGTCCACCAGGAATAGCACAGCTCTGGGCATTTTAAGGATGGATCTGAGAGTGACCACACAGGGGCATCGGGAAAGCTAGAGGAAGCCACCCAGCAGCCCACGTGAGGTGGACACCAGATCAAGAGCCAACCAAGTTGTACCAGTGATGGGAGATGTGTGGTGGAAAGACAAGAGTGTGACTCCTACCTCAGTCGATGTCAGGGTCAGTGCGAGGGCTTTCGCTGGCGGCCTTCCCTGAAGTGTGCCCTACAGTTCTCTGGAGAGCGACTCTCCTGTCTGTCTCTGTCCCACCCTGGCTCGAGGTGAGGTGTAGTTGATGCTGAGAAAATGCTCTTCCAGTGTGTCTTCTGCACCCTGGTGGACGGGCTGGCCCACAGGAGCCTACCTCACAGGACATCTGCTCATGTGCTAAGAATTTTTTCTGGCTCCTGTCTTCCCAGTGTCTGGTGTCACTGTCGGACAGACCCAGTCTTCGGAGACCTGCTTGGAGGAGAGACAAAGTCAGGTGATGATCAGCAGGCAAGCGTCATGACCACACAGGCACAATGGCAGGAGCAGCGGTGCGAGGTGCAGATCCAGAGAGGAGAGGGCAGTGTGAGCCCCGCAGCAGGCCGGAACCTTCAGGACTAGGGGCTCCCTGTGGAAGGGCCACCAGAGAGGATGCAGACACCAGCAGTGAGCAGGCCAGGAAGGGCCACGGTGGCCCCCGTGCAGCGGGTTGTGAGCAGCATCCCTGGGGCAGGTCTTGTGGCAGCAGTCAGTGGACAGCCTAGCTGGCCCCCAGCCATCCCACAGGGAGGGGACAGCAGGAGAAGGTCGGGCAAAGCAGCTGTGAACTGCGCAGCACTGAGGAACTCGAGACTGAGGAGTGGAGTCTGCCCAGGGCCCAAGCTCCACTCTGACAGGAAAAAACCACACGGCGGGAGTGAAGCACAGGCAGTCGGAAGCAGCGACGGCCCACCCCCACATCCTCCAGGGTGGCAGCTGTGTGTGTCACCCACGCGCCACCGGAAGGCTGCAGCTGGCCAGAGTGCGCTCGCCAAGGCACCTGTGCAGTGAGGTCAGGGCGGCTGGCGCAGGTGTTGCTGTCGCCACTATGCAAATGCAAAAGCTTTGAAAGAAAGGGGCTTTTTCCTCGCAGATGCATGGAAGACCTCCTGAGTGGCATCGGGAAGTTTTAGGAATTCGTTTTAGTTTGGAGTGCCTATCTGTTTAGCTAATGATCACTCTGCAGTTTAGGGTGTCTATCCTTATCTTTTGGGGTAAGGGAAGGAGAGTTTTGAAAATTTGATACGATTAGGGAAACACGACAATCTTTACACATTTATTTCACTTAGGGGTATGGTCTCTAGCTGCATCCACTGACCTGGAGCAGCCCGAGTTTATCTTTCTTTATAGCTGAGTAGCACTCCATTGCATACCAGTACTGCATCTCTCCTCTTCGTCCCTCAGGTGGTGGACATCTGGGTTGGTTCCAAGGTTCCACTGTGGCTGATGTGCTGCTGTGCCCGTGGGGCACACGCACTGCTGGGGGATGGCGTTGCACGCCTGCGTCTTGTAAGTTGAGCAGCTCTGAAGAGAACAACATGCCTCATAATAAATGGTGTTGATTTCCTGTCATCTGGTTTGCATTCTGTATGTTACTTTGCTGTTGTTTCTTTTTCTCTTTAAAGAGCTTTAGGGCCGGAGAGATAGCTCAGTAGAATAAGTGCTTGCCTGGCTAGCACAAGGTCCTGAGTTCAATCCCCTGTACCACAAACAAACAAAATAAAGAACTTTCCATGAAAAAGTTCCCGAACCACTTTTCCGCCTCCTTGGCTGCCTGTACACTTGTGCTGTTAAGTGGACTTGGAGATTTTAAGAATTTGCTAAGTGATGCGGAGGTGTTTGTAACTTAATGGATTTGCCATTATGATATGAACTCACTTTTGTCCAAGGATCACGTAGGCCTTTCCAGTTACCCAGATCTACATTTATGCAACAGAGTAAATCTATACAGATATAGACACAACTCCAGATGTGAATGAGACAAATACAGCCACAATGTATGCAAAGCTTCACACGTCTAAAGGAGCATATTTACCGCAAACAACATGTACATGGGATGACTGGTTTACATTTATGTCTTTGATTTCCTGTAAATATTTAGGATTACCTTTATTTTCTTTGTAAAAGCTCAAGTATTTTCATTAGTTCCAATAGCTATGTTTCTACCTTCAAGTTCAGTTTAACCATCAAAATACCTTTATCGCTGTTTTAAACATTATGATACAATATTAAAGTGTAAACTACAACACTTAAAATTCTACAGTTCATTATTTCTTTTGCTGAATTTAGTTTTTAAGTGTCATAATGCATTTTTGCGTGTTTTGCAGGGCATATTCAAAGGAATCCATCGATTATTTTCTGCCTCACTAGCTAGGGCATTTCTCTCTCCCTCTCATGGAATTTTATGTCTGTAAGAAAGATCCAACTCCATGGCTTTTACAATGTGTGAGGTTATGAATTGGATCCTTTGTCACAGGCATTTCAGGGTATTAACCACTCTCAATTCAGATTTGTTTAATCTAAACACTATGCTTGTTTGTATTGTTGGATAATGGGGCATGGAATCACTTTGATTTGCATAGTGTACATTTATGTATCCTGTATGATTTTTCGTATTAGTCTTCCAAGCATCGACTTAGTGTACTACTATTTTATTCAGCATTTCAATATCAACCTTTTGATATTTTAGTTTACTTATTCTTTTCTGCTTCAGAAAGCCAGGGTACTGGATTTGAACTCGGGCTCTTGAACTCGGCTGCATCCCCAACCACTTTCCTTGGGTGGGAGTCTCACTTCCTTGTACGGCTGGGACTTGAACTTAGGATCCTCTGTCTCTGCCTCCATCAGTGCCCTGCCGCCTTTGTCCTGGGGGGCTGGCTGTGTCCTGAAGCCCCAGTCCCTCATAGTGCCTCTGCGCCTTTACGTGCGGGTGCTGGGCATTGCGTCGGAGGGAAACAATGCAGCCATGGTGGCGTCTGCATGGCCCACGTCATCTGGAAGCGCTAGGACTAGCTGGTGAATTCAATCCACGATTTTACCTACCACTTATTGAAAAATACCTTACCATTTGCTTCCCTCAGATTAATATTTCTGTGCAAGCATTGTTAAAGTTTTATTAGAAATTCAATTTTTAATCTTCCAATCTCATCCATTTACTCCACTTAGAATATTTTCAGTTTGCTAATAAGTGTTTCTGATATTTACAGTGCCACCATACATTTGACATTTTCTAACTTTTCCTATAAAAACATTCCACTTGACATGCTTTTATTTCCATTTTAGGTTATTAAGTAGGTTACTAAATGTTAAAATTAAATATTCACTACTTAAATTTTCACATTTGCAAGTTAATGCATCCCAAGTACA
>PVKN010009368.1:0-23838 GCA_004027915.1 Capromys pilorides
CCGACATTTCCTTTTCTTTTGTGGCTTTTATGTGTCTCAGTTCTTCTAAATATATCTCTGTTCTCCTTAAAGTGGAGTTGAGAGGAAGCATAGGTACATAGATGCATATGTGCATTGCAGTCTTATCCTCCAGATTTAATTTTCACATCTGTGATTCTTAGAAAGTAACAACCATTCCTCAGTTTCTCCCTACAGTTTTGACTGATTCAACCAATTTATTGTAATATGAAGTTTTTCTTCCTAAACTGTTCAAATTTAACTCAAAATATGAAAATGTTTAAATATTTGTAATACTGATTTGCATTCACTTGATTTAGTTTCAGAAGCCCGACAGGTGGCAACTCCTAACCCATCTACCAATGCCACTGGTACTGCCACGACTTCTTCCACCACTGTGTGTGCTGCTAAGCAAGACCCTCTCCACTCTACTTCCTCTGCAGTAAACAGCCTGAAAAATACAAATGCTGCAGAACCCCCCAAGCCCATCGAGCTTGATAGTCTTCCTTCAAACCAACTGGCCAAAGGACAGGACACTGTTGCCATAGAAGGTTTTACAGATGAGGAAAACACAGAAAGCGGAGGAGAAGGCCAATACAGAGAACGTGACGAATTTGTGATAAAGATAGAAGACATAGAAACTTTTAAGGTGATATGAATGGTCGTAGTTGAGTTGGACTGTCTTGAGATAATCTTCACAATGAGTTCAATAGCATGACTATATATCAGTTATTCTAACTTTTTTCACTTATTCTAACTTACCATGTTTGATCAAACTTATTTGCTTAGGTATTTTGAATAGGTATATCCCCCAAAATAATTTTGCCTTTGTCTTTGTTTTATGTACTTCTGATTAATTGGTTACATTGAGTACTAATAGTTACAGTAAATTTGAAATGTTAAATTTTTTTCAAGGCTCTCAACTCAAATTTGAAAAATATGTTTACATAATTTAAAGGAAAAATAAGAGTAAAAGTATAAGGAGCTGGGGAGATAGCTCTGTGGTACAAGTGCCTGCCTGGCAAGTGCAAGGTCATGAATTTGAACCCCAGTCCCCCCCCAAAATAAAACTTCAGTAACGAGTAAAAGTATAACTGAATTTAATTTTATCATTTCAAATTATAGAGGCATGAATAGAATAATAAATAAAAATAAAACCAGATCTGATAGCACACACCTGTAATCCCAGCAATTAGGAGGTGGAAGCAGGGAGATTTGAATTTGAGGCCAGTTTGAACTACATAGCAAGACCCTGAAGGAACGAAGGACTGACTGATTGTTTTAGCTGTATTTAAAATAATACATCTCTGAGTTGGTTTGTTTGCTTTTGCCCATGTGTATATGCATGCAAGCGTGAGTGTGTTGGGTATGTATGTGTGTTTAAATTGGAGCAGAGAGGAGTGGGCATTAGAAAGCATATAACACTTAAATTATTTATGTTCCATTAACAACAATTGCTAATATGTTGCTTAGTAGTTTCTGGTCTTTTTCAGTAGGTACATACTCACATAAAATTGCATAAATAATATGTGATGATACCAGTAGCAGGGGGCTCTCCAGTTGTAGATAATGAGCTTCCCTTCTGTTAGTGTATTTCTGGCCGAGTCTAAGCAGAGACTGAATATTCAAACCAGCTGATAAGTATTGCTAAGGGCTGAAGACTTGGCTGAGTGATAGAGTGCTTTTCTAGCATGTGCAAGTGCTGGATTTGATCCTTAATGTCTCAAGGAAAAGGAATTATTGTAGAAATTCAACTAAAGATAAATAAAAGTTTGAGCTAGGAATATCTTCTTTCAGATCTAACATACTCTGTAAATGTAGAATATTTTGATACTATCTACAAGTGTAATTAATTTTGCTAATTACAGGAGGCTTTAAAATCAGGAACAGAACCCCCAGCTATTTGGAAAGTACAAAAAGCTTTATTACAGAAATTTGTTCCGGAAATTCGAGATGGCCAAAGAGAATTTGCAGCTACAAATAGTGTGAGTAAATGCATGTTTGTTTATATTAGCCTTCCAGTTTTTTGATAATAAACAATGAGTAAAATAATGATGTAGATGCATTTTGTATTTCTAACATAAGATCACATAAATTTTGTTCTGCATAGTACATGATACTCAAGTAATGTGATTTAAAAATAAATACAAAAATTTTACTTTAATTCCAAGCTATTTAACAGTAAATGACTGTGGGGGGACACCCATTCGGGACACCGCTCTTGTCCCTCTCTTGGACAGGAGCTTTCTTTCCCTCAATAAATATGTTCTGCTCATTTTAAAAAAAAAAAATAAATGACTGTGTACTGTTGCTTGTCAGTTTTTTAAAAACAAAGTAACTTAGCTAGGTGTGGTGCACACCTGTAATACCAGCACTGTGAAGCTGAGACAGAAGGATCAGGATAAGTTCAAGGACAGCCTGAACTTAGTATCAGTACCTTGTCTCAAAAAAAACCCAGACAACCAAAAGTGACTACTGTCAGTTTGGAGATTTCACATGGGTTCAAAGGCTCTTATTTGTTTATTGTACCAGTCTGATATCCTGACTTACCAGAAGAGTGACAGAAGTTATATTTACATAGCTGTTGTGTAGCTTTGAGTAAATGAGTGTCTGCCAAATGAAATTGCTTCTGTGTATTTAATATGGGCTGGCTCACAGTCAGGAATGATCCAGGGGCCATTTTTATTCATGGTGAATAAATCTCCATGGCTGGAGATGCGTTTTGGAAATGCAAAAGATGACTGTGATTGTCATGCTCAAAAGTAGTGTTTATGCATAGGCTTTACAACTGTGTAATTTAGGTGTTTTTTTCCATTAGTACCTAGGATATTTTGGAGATGCCAAGAACAAATACAAAAGGATATATGCAAAGTTCATTGAAAATGCAAACAAAAAGGAATATGTCAGAGTGTGTTCCAGAAAGCCAAGAAATAAGCCTTCACAAACTATCAGGTATTTGTTATGTAATATAGTTACATATTTGTTGGCTTATTTTGGGCAGGGTCATCATACAATAGATCACATCAGTTGAAGAGAGAGTAGTTTTTGCATTATATATAGTTCTGTAAAATCAGTACTGTTGTAACAAATGATTCCTCTTAAAAGACTGTAATCCTTTGGTCGGACAGACACTCCTTTTCACTGGGTCATTTTGGTTGTACCATAATATAATAGAAAATAAAAACTGAATTTTGAATGAAAAGATTATGATTCTTTGTGACACAAAAAGAGACTTCTAAAAGCCCTTATTTCATTCATTTAATGAAAATGACTGTCAAAATTCATCAGATAATTTGGGGCGGGGTGGCTCAGCCAACCCTGGGAGCAGGGCTGGCACAGCATATGGTGCCAGGAGTCGAGTCACAGTCCCTGCACTTGCCTAAGCAGGTGCTTTAAACTGTTGAGCTGTCTCACCAGCCCTGTCAGATAATTTTTAAGAAAAGCTGTCAACTGTGCAGGCCCTGCCCTTGGGATGAGCTAAGCCAGCAATTGAGACTGGGCGTGGTGGCACATACCTGCACTTGGAAAGCTGAAAATAAGAGAATCACTATAAGTCTGATCTACGAAGTGAGACCCTGTAGACCCTGTAGACCCTGTACCAAATACATTTAAAAAAAAAAAATGCTGTGAGAACTGGGCATTCTTAGCAAGGTCTACAGAAGAATTGTCATTATAGATCAGAATCCTTGTCTTTAGTACACAGCTGGATGATCACTGACCTGGGGGAAAGGGGACCCAGATACTTTCACACTCCTCAGCAGGTCCTGTTTAATTAAAATTCCTACCTATTAGAAGCAGCTCACCTATTTTTTTTTTAAGTTTATTTTATTTTTTTGTGTTATGGCCAGCTCAGCCTTCCCTAGGGGGTGGGGGGTGGCACAGCATGTGGTGCCTGGGATCGAGCCGTGGTCCCTGCGGTGGCTTAAACTTCCTGACGCATGCACTTTAGACCACTGAGCCATCTCACCAGCCCAGCTCACCTAATTTTTTTTTTTTTTTTTTTTTTTTTTATTTGTTTGCTTGTTGTGTTTGTTTGTTTCTTTATTTATTCATTTTGTGGCTGCCTCAGCCTGCCCTGGTGGTGGCGCTGGTGCAGCATGTGGTGCCGGGGATCGAACCGCAGTCCCCACAGTTGCCTGAGCCCTCCTAAGCAGGCGCTTTAGACCACTGAACCATCTCGCCGGCCCCAGCTCACCTAATTTTTGATGAAATTTTATCCACTCATCTCTAGATCCACTCATTAAAATGAATTTAAAAAAATAATAAAAGTAAAAAAATCTCTAGATCCACACAGGGCAAATCTTCGGAGGCTCCTATACAGATGCTTTGGGATTTCTGTGTTAAAACATATTATCAAAAGTACCTGTGAGTTTCTGAAGGTCTGAACTAGTTGGATATCAAAAATTTATGGAGGATTATTTCCCCAAACCCATTGATCATCTGTTGTACAACTTCATACTCTGAGAAAAGTATCCATAATGAGAGGATAAAGTCCATGAAGTTAAGATAGAGTTATTAGTTTGGGTTTTTTTTTTTGCCGCCTCAGGGTGCCTTAAAGGTGGGTGTGGGGATTGAACCGTCATCTACTGTGCCTGACTGGGATTGTCCCCACAGGCACTTAAATCACTGAGTTAACCCGAAAGCCCCCAGAGTTATTAGTTCTTCAATAAACATATTGAATGCCAGTAAAATATAAAAGATAGATACATAGAGATATAGATAGATATAGATATATAGATATATCTTGGGATTCTCACTTTTTGAATTTATAAGATTTAAATGAGTTTCAATTAGCAATATGTTGCTTCAGATAAACCTATAATGCTGCTACTTTGCAAAGCTTTAAATATGTTAATGAAACCTTATTTGGAACATTGCAGAACTGTTCAGGCCAAGCCAGGTACTAGCAATAAAACTTCAGATGCTCCAACATCAAAAACTACAACTGCAAAAGCTCCTTCTATGAAACCCAAAGTTAAACAGCTAAAAATAAAGACTGAGCCACCACCAAAGAAACGGAAGAAATGGAAAGAAGAATTTTCATCATCCCAATCTGATTCATCTCCTGAGATCCATTCTAGTAGTACAGAAGATGAGGGTGAGTTCTCCATGCAAAGGATCGGTCTGTGTGAATGGGGAGGAGCAACTGGTGCTGACTATGCATATTTTTTTTCAGGGGATTTATCTGTCTAATAAGTTGTGCTTTTACTTAAATGACAATAACACTAAACCACTGCTCATCCATACGTGCAGTAAAACAGAAAAGGCAGACTTTAGCTTTGTTAGTTCTAGCCATGTTAATGCCAGTTGTTTTGCTTAGATGGAAAGGATTGGAATTAAATCAAATGCCTAGGGGCTGGGAGATAGCTCTGTGGCACAAGTGCCTGCCTGGCAAGTGCAAGGTCGTGAGTTTGAACCCCAGTCCCACAAAAATCAATCAATCAAGTGCCTACTTGTGGCCTGCTAGTTCTAAACTTAACAATCTTGGTTTATGTCAGAAAAAAAGAATAAACCTAGGAAAAAAGTTGAAACTATAATTAAAACAATATAGTAATATATATATATAGTTGTGTACATATGCTGATGATCAAGGTAGGTGCCTTCTTTCTACCTTTTTGAAGTGGGAAAGTTGAAGTAGATCAGTGGTTACCAACCTTTTTGACCTTAGAACCTATCCATAACGACCATCAGAAGCAATTTGCTTTCAGTTGGCAAGGCCAGCAATATACCTTCACTGTCTTGCCACAAGGGTATATTAACTCCCCCACTCTGTGTCACAACTTAGTTTGTAGGGATCTTGATCGTTTTTCTCTTCCTTAAAATATCACACTGGTCCATTACATTGATGATGTCATGCTTATTGGGCCTACTGAGCAGGTGGTGGCAGCCACCTTGGATTTATTAGTACAGCATTTGAGGGCCAGAGAATGGGAGATAAATCCCACAAAAATTCAAGGTCTTTCTACCTCAGTGAAGTTTCTAGGAGTCCAATGGTGTGGAGCGTGTAGAGATATTTCTTCCAAGGTGAAGGATAAATTGTTGCATCTGGCTTCCCCTACAACCAAAAAGGAGGCACAGCACCTAGTAGGCCTATTTGGATTTTGGAGACAACATATTCCTCATTTAGGTATATTACTCCGACCCATTTACCGAGTGACTCAGAAAGCTGCTAATTTTGAATGGGGTCTGGAACAGGAAGAAGCCCTGCAACAGGTCTAGGCTGCTGTTCAGGCTGCTCTGCCTCTGGGACCGTATGATCCAGCAGATCCCATGGTACTCGAAGTATCAGTAGTAGATAAGGATGCTGTTTGGAGTCTCTGGCAAGCCCCCCTTGGTGAATTGCAGAGAAGGCCTTTAGGATTCTGGAGCAAGGCTTTGTCATCTTCTACAGACAACTACTCTCCTTTTGAAAAACAGCTCTTGGCCTGCTATTGAGCATTAGTGGAAACTGAACGCTTGACTATGGGACACCAAGTCACCATGAGACCTGAGCTGCCTCTCATGGCCTGGGTATTATCTGATCCATCAAGTCATAAGGTTGGATGTGCCCAGCAACAGTCTGTCATTAAATGGAAGTGGTACATTCATGATAGAGCCAGGGCAGGTCCAGAGGGGACAAGTAAATTACATGAGGAAGTTGCCCAGATACCTATGGCTTCTATGCCTGCCATATTGCCTTCCGTTTCCCAGCATGCACCTATGGCATTGTGGGGTGTGCCATATAGTCAGTTGTCAGAAGAAGAGAAGACTAGAGCCTGGTTTACAGATGGCTCTGCACGCTATGCAGGCACCACCCGCAAGTGGACAGCTGCAGCATTACAGCCTCTTTCTGGGACATCATTAAAGGACAGTGGTGAAGGGAAATCATCACAGTGGGCAGAACTTCGGGCAGTGCACTTGGTAGTGCATTTTGCCTGGAGAAAGAAATAGCCAGATGTGCGACTATATACTGACTCATGGGCTGTAGCCAATGGTTTGGCCAGATGGTCAGGAACCTCGAAGAAACATGATTGGAAAATTGGTGACAAGGATATTTGGGGAAGAGGTATGTGGATAGACCTCTCCATATGGGCAAAGGCTGTAAAAATATTTGTTTCCCATGTGAACGCTCACCAAAAGATGATATCAGCAGAAGAGGACTTTAACAACCAAGTGGATAAGATGACCCATTCTGTGGATAGTGGCCAACCCCCTTCTTCAGCCACCCCTGTCATTGCCCAGTGGGCCCATGAACAGAGTGGTGGCAGGGATGGAGGCTATACATCATGGTGGGAGGCTATGCAACATGGACTCCCACTCACCAAGGCTGATCTGGCTACAGCCACTGCTGAATGTCCAATATGCCAGCAGCAGAGACCAACACTGAGTCCCCGATATGGCAACATTCCTCGGGGTGATCAGCCTGCAACCTGGTGGCAGGTTGATTATATCAGACCACTGCCATCATGGAAGGTACTGCGCTTTATCCTCACTGGCATAGACACATATTCTGCATGTGGATTTGCCTTTGCCGCACATAATGCTTCTGTCAAAACTACCATCTGTGGACTTACAGAATGCCTTATCCATCGTCATGGAATTCCACAAGCATTGCTTCTGATCAAGGAACACATTTTACAGCCAAAGAAGTGAAGCAGTGGGCTCATGGTCATGGAATTCATTGGTCTTATCATGTTCCTTACCATCCAGAAGCGGTTGGATTGATAGAAAGGTGGAATGGTCTTTTGAAGAAACAATTACAATGCCAACTAGGTGGTAATAGTTTGCAGGGCTGGGGCAAGGTACTTCAAAAAGCTGTATATACTTTGAATCTGCACTCTCTGTATGGTACTGTGTCTCCCATAGCCAGGATTCATGGGTCCAGGAATCAAGGGGTGAGAGTAGGAATGATACCACTCACCATTACACCTAGTAATCCACTAGCAAAATTCTTGCTTCCTGACCCCACAACCATATGTTCTGCTGGACTAGAAGTCCTAGTCCCAGAGGGGGGAAGGCTTGCACCGGGAAGCACAGCAGTGATACCATTGAATTGGAAGCTAAGGTTTCCCCCTGGTTACTTTGGACTCCTCATGCCTTTGAGGAAACAAGCTAAAAAAGGGATCACAGTGTTGTCAGGGGTGATTGACCCAGACTATCCAGGGGAAATTGAACTGCGACTCCACAATGGAGGGAAGGAAGAATATACATGGCGTGCAGGAGATCCCTTGGGGCGCCTCTTAGTATTGCCATGCCCTATTATTAAAGTCAATGGGAAATTAAAACAATCTAATACAGGCATGATGATAAATGGTCCAGAGCCTTCAGGAATGAAGGTATGGGTCACTCTGCCAGGGAAAGAACCAAGACCTGCTGAGGTACTTGCTGAGGGCCAAGGGAATACAGAATGGGTAGTAGAAGAAGGTAGTTCTCAATACCAGCTACAACCCCATGATCAGCTACAGAAAAGGGGATTATAACTACTACTTCACCCCCATATGTGGTTTTGTTATAACATAATATGGATAGATTTAGTACAAGATTCTAGGATTATTAAACTTGTGTTAATGTTGACACATAAGCAAAGAAAACTTACCTTCTATTTGGGTAAGGGTATTAGCGCATTTCCATTTGTACACAGGATAGTAATAACAATGTTAGGCGTAATTATATGCATACCTCTGTATTTGGAGACTGGTTTAAATATGCCAAGTTGACAAGGGGTGGATTGTAGTGGTTGATATGTTGTGTCAACTTGGCTGGATGACTCAGCGGCCTGGCTCCCTGTTGGTGGGAGTCCGGCCCCGGGTTACAATTGGTTCCTCCCTGGAGCAGGATTAGGGCCTGCCTAGGATATGATTGGCTCCTCCCTAGAGCAGGATCAAGGGCCCATGCTGGGGTATGATTGGAGCACAGAGACTTTCTAAAGGGCTGAGGAAGGAGTCAAGACTTCACTTCCTTGGAGAAGCTTCAGTCTTCGCATTCGGCCTGGACTTCATCGTCTGGCTTGCAGCGCAGACTCTTCAGCCTCCTGCTTGAATCTTTCGCCATCCGTCGCAGACTCTTCAGCGTCCATCACAGACACTTCAGTCTTCTATCGCAGACCCATCAGCTGACAGATAGAGACTTACACAGAGCACTGCAGTGAGTTTCAGACCTCGGGACTGAATTCTCCAGTCTGGAGCGTGCAGACACCCTCTGCACGCTTCCTCATCTGACTCTGTGGCTGACTATTGTAAGCCAATCTTATAACTCCTTATATATTGTATATTTTGTGTTAATATCCGTTGCTTGTATTTTTCTGTTCCTCTAAGTAAAACCCTGACCAATATACCATCAAAACCTAAATATTTAACATATGGGTTGGTTGGTTTGTTTTAGCTTATTTTGCATGTGTACCCAAGTAGGAACACAGGGATAAAGAGAGAGGACACTTTTGAAAAGTTCAGTATCCGATCTTTATTGTATCTTACATGATAGGTTAATTGGGTTAAGAATACGGTAGAGGCTGTCCAGGACAGTTTCTGAATTAACGGTATTATTGGTTGAGAGGTGATCTTAGAGATTTTGTGACTAGAGCTAGAAATCATAACAAAAAATGTTTCAGTACTAAAATCTTTTTTTTCATTCTATGTATTTGGTACAGGGTCTCACTATGCAGCTTGGACTTGTAGTGATCCTCCTGTTTTCAGTCTCACCAGCGCTGGGATCACAGGCGTGCATCACCACGCCCGGACTTGGTCACCAACACAGTGTGGGGGCAGGGCTGGCACAGCATGTGGGACTGGGGATCAGGCCCTGGTCCCTGCGCTTGTCAGAGCAAGCACTTAGTCCACTGAGCTGTCTCACTGATCCCTAGAATCTAGCTGGGCCTGGCGGCATACATCTGGAAGCCTGAAGCAGAACTGCCAGGACATTAAGGCCAGCTTGAGCAATGTAGCCAAATACTGTCTCAACAGAACAAAAGCCGTATAATGCTTTCAATTCATACTCAAAATACAGGTTCGCCTTATAAATTTTTCATGTGTACACTTCTAAGTAACCATTTACAAATGCTTTTTGTAACAGTATATTTCAGAATGACCTTGGACTTACTTTATAGCCCAGGCTGTTCTTGAAGTCTTGGCATTCTTTCTGCCTCAGCCTTCCAAGTGCTTGGGTTATAGGTGTGCACCACTGTGACCAGGTATATGTAAGTTTTGCAGCTAGCAGTCCTGCCTGCCGCTTTTTGGTTTTTTCTCAGGACCAGGGATTGAACTCAAATTCTCGCGTTTGCCAGGCAAGCGCTTATTCTACTGAGCTATCTCCCCAGCCCCAGCCTACTGCTTTCAATAGAGGGATTTTGTTTCCGAATTAACAATTACTATTTCTTTACATGAGAAAGATCAAATTTTCTTCCGTTGGTAAGTTAGTGACCACTAAGTGTCACTAAATAGCAAAGGAAGCATTTATAATAGTTTTAGGAAAATGATTGCCCTGCTGTGTTGGCCACATCTATAGTCCTACCTGCTCAGGCTGAGGCACGAGGAACCAAGTTCGAGGGTAAACTGGGCAACTTAGTGAGACCCTGTCTCAAAATATGATAAACTGAAGATGTGGCTCAGTAGTAGAGCATTTCTCTAATAGATGCAAGGCCAAAGGGCAAATACTGATAACAGATCCTTGTGCTGGTACTTTTCAAACTGTTTCAGGACGTGTTTTTTAAAAAAAAAAAATTTTAATTTTATTATTTATTTGTAATAGTATCTCACTATGCAGCTCGGGCTCATAGTGATCCTCCTGTTTTAGCCTACCCAGCACTGGGGTTACAAGCATGCGCCACCACACCCAGTTTCAGGGATTGCATGGCGTGTGGTACCAGGAATTGAACCCAAGTTCTTGTGCCAGGCAGGCACTTAGACTGCTGAGCTATCTCCCCAACCCAGGGCATCTTTATAATCTTCAAATTTATTGAGGATTCTGGATACTTCTGTTTATGTGGACTAATCTGTAGGTGTTTATTAAATTGTAAATTAAAAAATTTTAAATACTTAAAAATTAACTGATTTCTACTGATTAATATAGAAATTAAAAAATAGAATTATCATTTTCTGGGTTCATTTTGGTTTAGGGAGTTTTTTGGTGGTATCATTTAATTTGTGCCTTCATCTTCAGTTTGTGTTTAGGTTTTTTTTTTTTTTTTTTTGTGGGACCGGGGATTGAACTCAGGCCCTTGCGCTAGCCAGGCAAGTGCTTATTCTACTGAGCTATTTCCCCAGCCCCTGTGTTTAGGATTTTTGATCTTTTTGAGACAGGGTCTCACTACACAATTTAGGCTGGCCTTGAGCTCACTTTGTAGCCTAGGCTGACCTGGAACTCACAACAGTTCTCCTGCCTCAGCCTTCCAAGTGCTGGGATTACTGGTGTGTACCACCACACCCGGCTTGCTTCATTACTTTTTTTATTTTTTTATTTTTTGCAGGACTGGGGTTCGAACTCACGACCTTGCACTTGCCAGGCAGGCACTTGTGCCATGGAGCTATTTCCCCAGCCCCTTCATTACTTTTTGAGTAAAATACCTGCCAAATATTCATGTCCAAATAGGCATAATGTCCTTCATTCTTTGAAATATAGAAGATATTTTAATAGATTTTTTAAAATTTATTTATTAATTTATTTGTTTGTTTGTTTGTTTATTTATTTTATGACTGGCTCAGCCTGCCCTGGTGGTGGGGCTGGCGTAGCATGTGGTGCTGGGGATCGAACTACAGTCCCCACAGTTGCCTGACTTTCCTAAGCAGGTGCTTTAGACCACTGAACCATCTCACCAGCCCCCCAGAAGATATTTTAGAGGGTAAAAGTTTATAACTCAGGCAATGATATGTGTCCTCTTTTGTAGTGGTAACCACAATTCTTTTTTTCTTTTACCGTAATTCTTCTTGTATCAGAAGTGTTTTCTAGGCCAGGAATGGTGATGCAGGCCTATAATCTCAGCATTCAGGAGGCTGAGACAAGAGAATTACCATGAGTTTGAGGCCAGCCTGGACTACATAGTGAATTCAAGGCTATCCTGAACTATGTATAATGAGACTTTTTCTCAAAAAAGCAAGCCAAACAAACAAAACACAAGTATTTTCTATGTTCCTACTATATTATCACACAGAATATTAAAAATACATTGAGCAGTACAGATTTAATGAAAACATTTGTTTTGTTTGAGACAAGGTCTGGCTGTGTAGTTCAGACTGGATTTGAACTCTTAGCAGTCCTCCTGCCTCAGCCTCCCAGGTGCTGGGATTACAGATGTGCACACCATGCACCCTTTGAAAATAATAATTTTTACTGTTTCATCGAAGAGCGTTCTTGAGTGAAACTAGTTTTATTTTCTCTGCAAATATATGAGCAATGGCCTGACAAAGTATGTAACTACTAGTATAGATTGCAGTGACTGTCTGTGTTCAAACTAAGAGAGCAGTTTTACGCATTACTACTTTTGTCAGTATCAACAGTGAAAAAGATAACATAACTTCTCAATATTATTAGGAAAATTGTCTTTACATCAGAGACCACTGAGAGAGATCCATGGATTAAGCTCTTAGAACTGCTCATAGGGAACCTGATACTATAGTTACATATTTGGATGCAGAACAAGTCAAAAGTGAGGCAGACTTCACCTTGCAGTTGTTGAAGTAAAGTGAAATTTCCTCTATGCATGTTTACATTAAAAAAATATTTTGATGTTTCCTAGTGTAGAATTCTATAGTAATTGAAGTGTACAAATATAAACAAGGGGGGCCGGCGAGATGGTTCAGTGGTCTAAAGCGCCTGCTTAGGAGGGCTCGGGCAACTGCGGGGACTGCAGTTTGATCCCTGGCACCACATGCTGCGCCAGCCCCACCACCAGGGCAGGCTGAGCCAGCCACAAAATGAATAAATAAAGAAACAAACAAACACAACAAGCAAACAAATAAATAAATAAATAAAATTTAAAAAAAAAATATAAACAAGGAATCTGTATATTAAGTCCTACATTGCATGGCTTCTAGTTCCCTTAGTAATTAATATATAGAAACAAACCATGAAGACTAGCGCAGGGTGACAGGTCCCAGGTGTTCCTCTGTGGGGCAGGCCTGGCAGGGAGGGCACCTGCCTCCTGCCTGCCCTCATTTCTACAGATTGGCTTGGTGTCAGGCGCTGGAGCCCAGGAAGCCTTGTGATGTGCAGTGTCTGAGCTTGTTCACACCTCACTCTGCCACCATCACCCACTCTCTTCTAGTAAGTCTGGTGTTCCATTTCTGTTGTTCTGCTTTAAAAGTTCTCCAGCAATTGTAAAATGTAAACCAGCCTCACCTGCAGTGTTTCTATAAGGATGATGAGAAAACCTTGAAGTGAAAGAAATTGTATTTGTAACCTTTCACCAGCTTGTTGGCTCCTTTTACAGAGAAATTATTTTAAGTTTGCAAGAAAGAAAATTTAATATTTTATCTTTACTTTGTCCTAGAATTTGATCCTCCAGCTCCTTTTGTCACTCGCTTTTTGAACACAAGAGCAATGAAGGAAACCTTTAAGAGTTACATGGAACTGCTTGTTAGCATTGCCCTGGACCCTGACACAATGCAAGCCTTAGAGAAGAGCAATGGTATGGCTGCTAATTAGGACTTTGTAGAACATTTTCAAAGTTCAGTCTGTTGTTCTTTTAGATATAGTTTGTGTAACATATACCTATAGTTTTTCAGTTCTTTTCATAATATCTGAATTCAAGAAAATGGTCACATCTTTTTATGCATTGTCTAAGTAGTAGAATAACTACGTTGACTATTTTAATTGGTTCCTACTCATAAGGTAATTATGTAACTTTTCGTTTGTTTAATTCCATAATCTATGTCACCTTCACTAATATCTTATTAAATGTATTATGTAGAAAGTTCATGTTACTATAACTTGTTTTCCCATAAATGAAAAGATAATAGATCAGATAATAAGTGTTATAAAAATAAAAATAGTGGGGCTAGGGATAGCTCAGCAGTCTAAATGGCTGCCTGGTTAGTGCAAGGACCTGGGTTCAATCTCCAGTACCACATGTTATGCTGGTCCTCATCTCCAGAACTAGGCATGGTGGCACACGATTATAATCCTAGCACTGGTGAGGCTGAGACAGGAGGATCACTATGTGTCTGAGTTGTGTAGCAAGACCCTGTACCAAATAAATAAATGGTCTTTAAAAATTAAAATAGTAAAATAATATCTTTAGTAAAAGATAGATTACAAAGAAAAGTTTTTTGTTTTTTCAGTTTTTTATCTTTTTGAGACAGGTTATACAGTTAAGGTTGGCCTTGAGCTCACTTTATAGCCCAGGATAGGCTCCAACTCACAATGGGAAAAGGTTTTTTGTTGTTGTTTTTGAGACAAGGTCTCGCTGTATAGTTGAGGCTGGCCTTGAACTCACAGCTGTCCTGCCTTATATACTGTTGGGTTTAAGGCCAGGCAGGGTGGCACATACCTATAACCCCAGCACTCAGGAGGCTAGGGCAGGAGGACCATTGTAAGTTTGAGACTAATTTGGACTGCAAAATGACAAAGGTCTCATGAACTGCATAGCAAGACCTTGACTGCTTGGGCAAGCTTAGGCAACCACAAGGACCATGGTTTGATCCCTGACACCATATGCTGCTGAAGGTCCGATGGGGATGGACTGAGCCAGCCAGAGTCTGGGTGTAGTCGTGTATGCTTGTAATCCTAGCACAGGGAGGCTGAAAACAAGAGGGTCACTATGATCCAAGCTGCATAGTGAGACCCTGTAACAACCAAATACATTTTAAAGAAAAGGAAGTGGAAGGGGAAAGAAAGAAAGAAAGAAAGAAAGAAAGAAAGAAAGAAAGAAAGAAAGAAAGAAAGAAAGAATTAAAATAGTCAACATATATAATCAAATGAGATTTTTTTTTAATTGATACAATGCGTATTTTTGTCTTCATACTAGTTGTTCAGAGTATAAGATGCAAACATTTTAGCTCTTCTAAACACTACTGGTACAAATATTTCTTCTCATTGAACTAAGAGAAAGTAGTTGTATACATAGACCAATATTCCATAGTAGTAGTGGGTTATTGGCAAAACTGGCAATGTCAGAAGCTGTTGACTTGAGCCTTCTACAGCTCAGCATACTAATCTGGCTTTACTTTTTATACCTCATGGTTAAACTTTTCTGCTAGGTGGTTAGGTTAAGGCCAAGTTGAAGCAAGACCTATATAACAAAACATGCAATTTTTATATCTGACAAGGTCAGTCAAATCCCTTCAGGATGTACCTTGAAACCATGCACAGTGTTTTGTAGAACTTTTGTCAGTGATGAGTTTTTTTAGAGTTCTTTCTTTCTTTTTTTCTTTTTTGATAGTAGTATTGGAGATTGAGCCCATGACCTTTTCACTGTGCTACATTCCCAGTCCCTTTTCTGTGGTCTCACTGATTTTCTCTCTGTTGCCCAGGTGGGCTTAAACTCATAGTCCTCCTTCCTCAAACCCCCAGAGTTCTGGAATTAAGGCATGTGCCACCAGAACCAGCTGAGAAATTAGTTTCTAATCAGTATTAAAACAATATCCGAGGGGCTGGAGAGATAGCTCCATGGCACAGGTGCCTGCCTGGCAATTGCAAGGTCATGAGTTCAAACCCCGGTCCCACAAAAAAAAAAAAAAAAATGTACGAACAGAGGAGGTGGCACACACTAGTAGTTCCAGCCCTAAGGAAACTGAGACAGGATAATTGCTATGAGTTTGAGGCCAACCTGGACTATACAGTGAGTTCAAGGCCATCCTGAACTACATAGTGAGATCATCTCAAACCAAAAAACACACACATAAAACCATATAGGGGGCTGAGGGTGGTGGAATACTTGCCTAGCATATATAAGGCTGGAAGGCCTTGAGTTTGCTCCCCAGTACAGGGTGGGGTAATAGGGTGATGCATGTGCTGTTGGAAAAAAAGGAAAATCAAAATGTACATTGGATTATATCATTGTTTTTCCTTTTTTAACTATCAAATATTTTCTTAAATTCCTTGAATCATAAAAAATATGTCTCTACTAGTTGCTTCTGGTTGCATTCTGAATTTTTTAAAAAATTATCCCTGTTCTCTGTTGTTTCATTTTATATAAAAGGAAAGAAACTTACAGGTTAGCCAGGTTGGGAGGCTGAGGCAAGAGGATTGGTGTGAGTTTGAGACCAGCCTGAGCTACAAAAGTGAGCTCAAGGCCAACCTGAACTGCACAGTGAGACTCTGTCTCAAAAAAGATTAAAAAAGAAACTTAAAAGATTATTCTTAACAGCACTTGGGAGGCTGAGGCAGGAAGATCCGTGCGAGTTCAAGGTTACAAAAGTGAGCTCAAGGTCAGTGTGAACTGCATAGCGAGACCCTGTCTCAAAAAGACAAAAAAAAAACCAAAAGGTTATTCTTAAGAATTATTCACAAATGCCGAACATATTTTCAGAGGAGTTAGGATGTAGTCAGTGGTAGAGCACCTAGCTAGCATGCATTGGCCCTGCGGTCCATCCCCAGTACTACAAAACAAACATTTTTTTTTTGAGAAATGTGAATTTAAAAATTTGAATAGATTTAGTCAATACTAGACAAGTAAAGTATCAGGTTTGTTGCAGCAACCATATGAAGTTTACTCACTAAGGATTTTTTATTTAAGGAGATATTTTACCTTTGTTCAACATATGTAACGTTTCATTCAACTATGAGCTTTATAATCTATATTGTGAGAACTGTGTTTTTAGAAAAATTATATATTACTATACTGATAAATGGAACAGTTTAATAACCTATTGCATTTTAATTTAATTAATTAACTTACATTCTGAAAGTACTTTCTTAGTGCAGAGAAGCAAAAAAGAAAGCACAAAGTTTCGAGTAGAAATCTCTGTCATAGTTTCGCTTTCTTTTCTAAAATAACAAACATCTTTGACAGAGAGTTTTGCATTATTTTGAATTTCTAGGGATTGAACATGTACGAGAGGCTAGGCAGACACTTGGCCACTTAGCTCTGTCCCCAGGCCAGGATTTAGCTTAGTTGAAGAGCATGTCCCTCGCATGCTCAAGGCCAAAGGAAAATAAAAAAACCAAGAGCATCTCTTGGGCTTCCTCGATGTCTTATAAAGACTAGTTTAAATGTTATAATGTTGTTAGTATTGAGGTGGTAAGTGAGATCTGGAGAAATTAGGTATGTGTTGCTCTCATGTTACTCTTGGTTCCATTAAAAATCTTCCTCAGTGGCTCAGCGGTAGCACATTTGCCTAGCATGCAAATGGCTCTGGGTCCAGTCACTGGTACGTACTACCAAAACAAACCAAAATCAGATTCTGATTCATCAGTTCTAGTGAAAGGCCAGGAATTTTGCAGAGCACACCCTATCATCATATTAAGCTACCTTTTTTGTTCACTATTAAATCCTATTTTTACATTTGCTTTTGTTCAGAAAGCTTAGTGTGCATTTTTGGCAGGTAGAATTTTACATTACCCAATAAATTTGTTGTCTTTCAACCTAAAAATGCTTGGAGAAGAAGCTGAATTTTGAGCAAGTATTCACTGGTAATTTATCCTTTTAAAATATATTTCAGATGAGCTACTTCTACCTCATATGAAAAAAATAGATGGCATGCTCAATGATAATCGGAAAAGACTGCTTTTGAATCTCCATTTGGATCAGTCATTCAAGGTATTTCTTTTAGATGATTTATTGGCAAAACTCAGTTGTCATTACAGTCCTAAATGTGGTAAGAAAAAACGTAGGAAGTCAAATGATTCTCACTTTCCCAAAATTTTTCAAAAAATTTGTTTTTCATTTATTATGTCTTTCACTTTTTTTTTGGCTCTAGGAATTAAGTTCAGGACCTCTCGGCCAGGCTGGTGCTGTGCAGCTACGCTATAACCCGGGCTATTTTATCTTTTTAACTTTAATCATTCCCTGTTTAAATTAATTTCTGAGTCATTTATATTTTTCTAATACTCATATATAAAATTTTGTGTGACTATTCTCACTTTTTTTTTTTTTTTTTTTTTTTGTACTTAACACAAGGTCTATAGGGCCTACAGGGTCTCACAGGCTCTCACTACATAGATCCGACAGTGATCCTCCTGTTACAGCCTCCCAGGCGCTGTGATCACAGGTGTGCGCCACCATGCCCAGTCTCAGTCACTGGTCTCAGCACACCCCAGGGGCAAGGCCGACAAGGAATCCCTGGGTAATCCCCAACCCCTGTATCTGTCTAAAAAAGGTGCTTTAATCCACTGAGTATCTGTCTGGCCCCTATGTCTATTCTCTAAAAGTATTTCCTTTAAACTACTATATTTAAATCTTTTTGGGGGGTTGCTGGGACTTGAACTCAGGACCTCATGCTTGTCAGGCAGGCATTGTGCCACCAAGCTAAATCCCATGCTGTGCCACTGAGCTAAATCTTTGGTCTTCAAATCTTGTTTTTTAAAAAAAAACCTGAATGGGGCCTGCCTGGCAAGTGCAGGGTCCTAAGTTCGATCCCCAGTTCCTGAAAAGAAAAAAAAAAAAGAAAACTGAATCTCATTAGGTATTTCAGGCTGTCCTTGAGCTCACTATGTAGCCCAGGCTGGCCTCAAACTTGTGGCAATCTTCCTGCCTCAAATTTTTTCCCTTTGAATCTTTATAAAAAGTTATATTTTGTCAATAATTAAAATTAGCTTTTCAGTACCACATGCTGAGCCAACCAATGAGACCAGGTATGGTAGCACACTCCTGTAATTCCAGTGCTGGGGAGACTGAAAACAGGAGGATCGCTACAAGTCTGAGCTGTCTAGTTGGACCTTGTACCAAATACATTTTTTAAAAAAATTAGCCTTTCATAGCAGCTGTCAAAATTCCCTTGATGGTTCTCTAACTTAATCACTACTCAAAGAAAAAAAATTTTATGTAATGGGGAAAAGAAAAGAAAATACACACATACATACATACATATATACATACAATAAAAATTTTGTTTTGGTGTTATAAGAAACAAAAACTTAATCTAAACTCAAAATTTATCATAGATGCTATTTAGTTAAAATTTATAGATTTTCTTATTCAAAATGTATGATGTTACATCTGAAATCATTTGAGTAAGTCTGCGTTGAGAAATTTTTACTGGTGGGAGACAATATTATACTTTTCTAAAAAAAACCTTTTATTTATTTATTTATGTTGTGGCCAGCACAGCCTGCCCTGGGGGTGGGGGTGGGGCTGGCATAGCATGTGGTGCTGGGGATTGAACAGCAGTCCCTGTGGTTGCCTAAGCTTGCCCAAGCAGGTATTTTAGGCCACTAAGCTATCTCCCCAGCCTGACACTATTATATATTTCCATACCAGCCTTTTCACTTTTCTGTTTTGTAAGCTGCGCATGGAGTTATTGATATTGACTTCACTTTAACTAGATGAAAATTGAGGTTCTCAAATTGAGTAAATGATGCTAGTAGTCTAGTGTTCTACCGTACACCTGCAGAGCTGGTAAGAAATCTAGTACCAAAGTTGGTCTCAGGGCTCCTAGTCCAGTGTTATCTATCTACTTAATGTCCACCTATAAATGAATAATCTTTAAGAAAGTACTTTATTGTCTGGAGATAAGGCAAGTTTTCAAATATTTCATAAAGATTTACTAAACAGTAAAAATTGTATTTGCCCTTGGCGAGATGGTTCAGCGGTTGATAAAGCACCAGCTTAGGAAAGCTTAGGCAACTACAGGTACCGCGGTTCGATCCCCGGCATCACATGCTGCCCTAGCCCCACCCCCAGGACAGGCTGAGCTGGCCATAAAAAAAATACTATTTCCCCTGATGATTATGGTCATTTGAAGCTTTTGAAGTTAATGATACAAATTGCTTCTCAGCCCTTTGACTCTAATCAAGTATAAAGTTAATGGTACTGTTTTCTCCAGAAATCCACATACTTCATACTATCTTTAGCATCTTGTGCTGCCTACAAAAGTTCAAGTTTTTTCCTTTCATCTCCCCTGATCTAGGGTCATTGTGTTTCAAACAGGATCCATTTTTAATCTCTAAATTCCATTTCTTATAATTATTAACTTTGGCTTCAAAATTATTCAAGCATGGTATTTTTAAAAGCAGAGCACTAGCTGGGTGTGGTGGCACACACAGCATTTTTGATGCTGAGGCAAGGCGGGAGGATCACTTCAACTGTGAGTCCAGTGTGGGCTGTATGCAGTGAACTGAAGGCCAGCCTGAGCTGTAGAGTAAGACCCTGCCTCCAAAAAGTAAAATAAAGCAATAAAAGCAGAGCAGTACAAGTATATGATGAGAGCAGGAATTTAGCAAAGAACAAAGCTAGAAATTGATGGTAGCACACTTTGGGAGTAAAAGTTTTACTATGAGAAATGATACTTAGTTCCTATTAAACTTATACCTAAGAAAAATTCATGTTACCTGTTTTAAAAATTCACTGTTTTAGTATTATTACTTGGAAACTTTTGAGTGTGAAAAAACTAGCCTTTGAGCTTGTTGCATGAGGATTAGCTACTCCAAATGATAAATATATAGGAGTACTTTAACCATTTAAGTTACAAGTATCTTTAGGTCATTTTGTTATTTTTCATTTCAGAACCATTTACCAAGTAGGTGAGGGCATAAATGTTCAAGTAGCTTTTTAAAATTGGTTCTGGAACACAATCACAACCTTGTCCTTCTGGTTAGAAAATTCATCAAGCTCTGTTTTAGGATCTTATGTCACAAGTACTATTTGCGTGATCAAAAGAAGTGATGAAATAGAAGCCTCATGATTTTTCTTCTTGGCCTTTGTCCTCATCTTCATCTGAGATGAGTTCTTTTTAGTAGGACTTGGCTGGGTATTAACAATGGTTTCAATAGTAGAAGGTCGAAGAAACATACAAAGCTCCCCCTCGGCCCTTCCTTTAAGCCAGAGTGATATTATCAAGAATCATCATATTCTTCAGAAGTCCCTGCAGTATAGTGCTATTGCTTAAAAAAAAAAAAAAACAGGCCACTCAGATTTATGGAGGAATAGATTGCCCATCCAGTGGGAGGTGGTGCAAAGAATTTATGACCATCTCTAACCTCTACCCATGTATATATATATATGAATATACTTACCATATCCCATCAGTAGTCCCCTACCTATAGTATGTGCATGTGTTATATGTAAGTTTTGAACAACTGAGAACAGTTTAACTTTCTTCTGATACTAGTTATTCTTCATTATTTCAAAGAATGCTTTGGAAAGTTTTCCTGAATTAACAGTAATTACTCGAGACTCTAAAGCAAAAAGTGGAGGATCTGCCATTTCTAAAATCAAAATGAATGGCAAAGCTTATAATAAGAAAACTCTGAGGACTTCGAAAACAACCACTAAATCTGCACAAGTAAGTATATAAAGTGTACCTTTTCTAGTTGTTAATACTGAAACATCAGAGCAAGCAGATACTTTACTATTTGTTATTAAGCTTACGCTAGGGGTAGGAGCAAGCAGCTCTGGCCTGAGAAACGGACTTAGCATTATTCATTGTTTTTCTCTAGTGCTTAACATAGTATCAAGCATATAGTTCGTGCTCACAGATTGTTTTTAAAGACTAATAAAGAATCTCATGTGTGTGTTTATATATTTACATATGTTTTTAAGTTTATTTTAATTGACAAAAATATGTATTTATCATGTACTACATGTTTTGAATTACGTACACAGTGTGGAATGGGTGACCTGTGCTACTCAGTAAGCATTACCTATTTAGTGAGCACACCCTCTGGAGTCAATATTGATTTCTTACCTTCTGTACTTTCATTGAAATATTGTCCAACATTTTGAAATACAGCACAAATTGTTACAACCATTTCAGAAAACAGTTTGATAGTGTAGGAATTCCATATCAAAATGTATTTTGTAAAAACACATCAGGAATGCATTAAAAGTGTGTATCTGGCTAGGCATGGTGGTTTGCGCCTATAATCCCAGCGCTTGGGAGGCTGAGGCAGGAGGATCAGTGCGAGTTCAAGACCAGCCTGGGCTGCAAAAGTGAGCTCAAGGCCAGCCTGAACTGCATAGTGAGACCCTCTCTCAAAAAGACAAAAATAAGTAAATATACCTTTGGCCATTGCAAAATTGCATATAAGAGCCACCAATGCCAGGTTAAAGAGCAATAAAAAAAATGTAATACCACTTGCCTTTTTTTTTGGCCTAGATCAGACTTAGTACTTCATGTATGCTAGGCAGGTGCTCTACCACTGAACTACATTCCCAGCTAGTATTTACTTCTTAGTTATCGGGACTTTTTGTTTTTCCATAGTACTGGGAATCAAACCTGCGACCTTGTGCTTGCCAGGCAGGTGCTTATGCTGCTGCTCAGCTGTGTACCCAGCACATACTATTAACTTTTTAAATTGAAGAGATATGACCGGAGATGTTGCTCAGTAGAGTACTTGCCTAAGGTGTATAAGGCTCTATCTACATTGATCCCCAGGGAACCACAAAAGGAAAGAAGAGATAGATTCATTTGTTCTTTTCAAAATAAAAATGTGGGGCTGGGGATTTAACTCAGTGGTATGTGCACCTGCCTGGCAAGTGTAAGGTCCTGAGGTTGATCCTTGATGCTGCCGGAAAAAAAAAGAAGTACTATTCACCAAAATAAAAATGTGCTTTGAGTGCGTCAAATGCAGTTCTAAATATTATGAGATACAACACCAAAAACTAGTTAAAATCCCTGCTGTCATATAATTTATATTCGGGGGATTAGGGAGGAACTGATAATATGAAAAGTAGGTAGATAAAAAATAAGTTGGGGAAATGAAGTTATAGAAATATCCATATATAAAGTACCTGAGGGACAAGCATGAAAGAGGATATAACATGCTGTTTGCATTTATTCATTTATTCACTTATGTGGTTCTGGGGATTGAACATAGGGCCTCCACACTGACCTACATCCTCCGTCATTTGCTTATATTTTATTTTGAAATAAAGTCTCACTTGGTTGCCCAGCCTGGACTCAAACTCAAGATCTTCCTGCCTTAGCCTCTTGGCATGCTAGGATTATAGGTATATACAGGGTCTTACTACATAGACTGGACTCAGTGACCCTCCTGCTTTCAGCCTCCCCAGTGCTGGGATTACAGGCATGTGCCACCATGCCCATTCTCAATTGCAGTCTCGGGCGGGCCTGACACAGCACACTGGGGATTGAACCCTGGCCACTGCACTGTTCCTAAGCAGGCGCTTTAGTCCGTTGAGCTCTCAGCCCAGCCCTCATTTAAATTGTTCTCTAAAGTTAATTTTTTTTAAACAATGCATATTTACATTTAGGAAAAAGAATGAAGATTTTTAAGTATAATCTGAACTCATGAGTAAGCTTCTTTGCATATTAATTCAACCTTATGCCTAGCTATGCCAGTCGTTTTTAAGATTGCCATGAGACTTGTTTTTGGAGGTTTTTTCGTTTTTGTTTTTGGTACTGGGAATTGAACTTAGGACCTTGAACTTGGTAGGCAGGTGCTGTGCCACTGAGCTATCTCCCTGACTCCACCTCGAGACTTCTGATCTACTGTTTTCCCAAAAGTATTCTGTTGAGATGTTCCGTGACCGTCTTTTTCTTTTTATAGGAGTTTGCTGTTGATACAGAGAAGATACAACTGTATTCTTTGTACCATTCACTCCATCATTATAAATACCACGTTTACCTGATATGTAAAGATGAGGTAATTTCATCATTTAAAAAAAGAAATGTATGTTTTGTGAACGTTAAGGAACTATGATTTGTGAATACTTTAAAATGAATTGTTAAATATATATAACTATATATATGTATATGTGGGGGCTTGGGGTGGTTGACTTTTTATTTTTATTTTTATTTTTTGGTCCTGTGT
>PVKN010009369.1:0-23862 GCA_004027915.1 Capromys pilorides
GCTTTGTCATCATGAAATTCTTCAGTTGTTCTTTGTCCTGGAAGTATTTCACTTTTCCATTATACTTGAAAGAGAGTTTTTCAAGGTATATCAGTCTGAGTTGGAATTTTTTTTCTTGTAAGACTTGTAATATTTTGCTCCATGCTCTTCTTGACTTGATGGTTTGTTTGGAGAAATCTGCTGTTATTCTGATGCCATTTTCCTTTAAATGTGATCTATTTCTTTTCTCTAGTGGCTTTTAGAATACTGTTCCTATGCTGAATTTCTGGGATCTTGATTATTATATGTCTGGGTGTGGTTGTATTTGGGTTGATGTTATTTGAAATTCTATATGTGTTGGTTAACTGAATGTCAGATTGTTTCCCCATATTTGGGAAATTTTCTGCTATTACTTCTGTCCATATTCTTTTTATATTATTAGTATTGACTCTTTTCTCATTGATGCCTATTAGTCTTATGTTGTCCATCTTTGCATCATCTTGAAGATGTTGAATTTTTTTTCTTGCATCCTAGTTGTTTTTAAGAGATCTTTTCTTACCTTTTTGCTAGCTACAATGGTGTCAAGGTCTGAAAATCTATTTTCACTTTCATTCAAACAGTTTTGTCAGCTTGATTGTGGTTTTAATTTCCCATATATCACTTGGAATATGCTTCATGCATTCTATTTCTTCCTACATTGCTTATTTAAGAATTCCATCATTTTTCTATTCTCCTGTATTTTTTTTAATCAGTGTCTTCTTTCGAAGCACTTAGTATTTCTTTTATTATAGTTATTTCTTTTTTACTTCACAAACTATTTCTGATCTGATTTCTTCTATACCTTTCGGCAATTGTTTCTTTACTTCAGATGCTATTATTTCAGAGATTTCAGGTGTGTCCTTTCCAATTTCTTCTGTGCTGTTGTCTCCTGCATTTGTTCTGGGTGGGCTTGGGATCTGAGAATGCATTTTGCTCCTTCTCCTTGTCATTTTGTATAGCACTGTCTTCTGATCTATGGTGTAGAGCTTTGGTAGAGTTCTTACCTTAGCACCAGGTCTGGATCTACCAAGTTCAAAATTGTCTGGGTTGGTATGATTTGGGTCTGGCTGCTGTGCTCTACTTCCTCCTGCTGCAGCCCTTGGAGGTAAACCTGCTGTACCATTCTGGCAAGATGTTCTGCTACTGGATCAACGGAGTGGTCTTGCCTCTAGCCTCTCTGCAGTCTTTTCTGCTGCAGGGTTCCACACTGGGTCTGTCTGATGGATGAAGTTTCACTCACATGCAAACATCATAGGTGAATGCAATGTTTTAAATAAAAAAGTATGCAAAAACTGTTGATGTAGAACAGACATATGAGTGTATCTCCCAGGAGCAATAATCAACTGCTTGAAGACACCTGCCCAAGCAATGCTCAGGATAGTCAACATATAAACAAACATGCTGGTGTGATGACTCTCAGGACAAACTCCATTGTTTTCCACAATGGAAATAGCACAAATGGTCATCAGCAGATGGATGCAGGAACAATTTGTGGCCCATTCACCCACTGGCATGTGGTGGCTCTTCTACTACCAGCAACTGCAGAAGAGAAACCAAGCATTGTTTATTGCTTGAAGAAGACCTACTGAAAAAGTTTACATGAATAGCGACAGCACTATCCCATTTCAAAAAGGCAAACTCTCCACCCTGGACATAAATTACATGATCTTCTTGGGGTCGAAGGACGGAGGGGCTGGCAGTGGCCACAAACAAGGTCCCCAAGTGATGTATGAATGTACTCTGCATCTCACTGGGGTGATGGTCTCCAGGGCTTAACAGAAACTGTGTCTTCAAACCACCACCAGCTGTCTCCACACTGAATACTGCAGTTAGTGATCAAGTGCAGTATCTACATGTGAATAGTCATGCATGGACACCTGGAAAGGTAAAACCAGCTATGAACTCTTAGCCATCCAGGGCTTTTCCTTTTTTTTTTTTTTTTTGAGACAGGGTTTCACTTTGCAGCCCAGGCTGGCTTTGAATTCTCTGTAATCCTCCAGCCTCAGACTCCCTGGTGCTGGGATTAGAGAGGTGCACCACTAGGCCTGGTCATCCAGGGATTTTAATTTCAAATTTCTATATACTTTAAAGAAAATTATTATTGACACTTTTTTAACATCTCCATAGTCCCTTTTGCAACTGAAATCAGTGCAGGAAAGAAAATCATCTTGAAATCTTACATACCTTTAAGTGCTAACACTGAACATTTTTTTTCATGGCCATCTCAGTCCACCCTGGGGGCTGGAGTTCCTGCGCTTGCATCAGTTTGCCTAAGCAGGAGCTTTAGACTGCTGAGCTATCTTGCCAGCCCTGAACACTGTCTTGGAAGAGAATGGACGGAAAAGCCCACTTCTACTGCATCTGCCACATCCTAAGTATCTGCATATTTATGCATTAAAGCTCTGAAGTTTAACATCATACACAGTTTTCTGTTTTTTCATTGCTGTTTCTAAGGAGCACGTAGATATGTTCCACTATGGACAGAAAGTGGCCATAGGGTCTTCTTATAGATGGGAGGCTCAACTCATGGCACGAGCCCATGACCTCACTTCCTTGGAAACAGGGCCAAACAGAACTTGAAACCCTGGAGTCACTGGGCAGCAAAATCTAGTGATGGCTGCCTCCCCATCACTTGGCTGGAGACAGTTAGCAGTGAACATGCTATCTGGCTTCCCTAAGTCTCATGGCCACAGCCGCAGGGCCTCGTTCAGGGAAAGCACTTGGGAACTGGTGAGAGGATGGATGGCTTGGTCCAGATGCCTCAGGGTCCTGGGCAGCACAGGGCAGGTCACCCCAGCCCCAGCTCCCAGGTGCTCTGAGATGATAGGGAGCCCAGAACACACCTCCCTGGGTCTGGCCACCACACACTCAAAGCCATCTAGTCCAGGACAGGTGTACTTAGGCCTGATTGCCACTGTGAGTCTCTGCACAACCCCTGCCCTTTGTCCTCACTGTGTGCATGTAGGGTGGGTTTGGGTGTGAGCGAAGTTCTGCCTGGGCAGGAGCAGGGCTGGGAGGTCAAGGGACTAGATCCTGTCACATTCCCACCATGACAGGGCTGGCAGGAGGACAAGGGCAATGCCCAGTGATTGTCCATAGCCCCAGAGCCAACTCCTGTCCTTCTAGGGTAGAAGCCTGTGCCAGAGCTGTTTGTGTGTCAGAGCACAGGGTTACCTGGGGCAGAAACAGCGCCAGCTTGGGTCAGGCAGAAGCTCGTGCTCTGCCTGGGCACTGTCCTAACAGTGCTGCTCGCACAATATCAGTCTGTGCTTGTGACACACACTGAGACCACACAATAATAAGTGCCAGCTCATGCACAGGCTGTGTGAGCAGAGGGAACTTTGTACTGCACCCACAGGAGGACAGAGAGAATGCTTGGGGACAGAAAAGACCTTCACTGCCTCCCTGCAGGGCTTGGTGGACAGTGGCCCCTGGATGGAATCTGAGCCCTGGGCCTTGACATCCACATCTGCACTGTTCATCTGGGCTAACTGACTTTCTGGAACAGTGTCACTGAGCACAGCCACTCAGCCTTACGTGAATAGGGAAGCTGGGCCTGACTCCTTCTTAGGCCATTTCAGTGAAAATCTGGGGAGTGATTTGTGTGACCCCATAAGTGGACTTGGGGCCCAAGACACACCCCTGTGTACTCATCTCTACCATGCCCACTCCCTGTCTCCCCACTGTGCCACCACAGATAGAAAAGAAGGTGGCAGAGAGCCTGGCAGAGGTTGGCACAGTGAGGGCAGAGCCAGTAGGCACACAGGACACCCTGATGGAGCTCCAGGAGCAGGGCTTCCTTGGACAGCTGCCCCATCCACGGGCCTCCCGCCCTGAGCCTCACAGGTGAGTCCCACTCTCAGAGCAGAGGTCCTTGGCCACTGTGACTCCAGGTCTTGGGAAAGTGCAAGCACCATTCAACCTCAGTTTGCTATTTTGATCAGTGGAGTGCGGAGAAAATCAGGCTCACATTATTACTGTTGGAATCTCTATGACAAGCGTGGCGGCTGGCCTTGGCTCTGTGGAAGACCTGCTACAGCAGCCATGCTGATTTTCAGGGATGATATTTCATCTTCACTTTGTCTTATGCTCAATGACCCTTGCACTTGAGGAAAGTTGTTCTGGTCATTGTAAAGGACACTGAGCAATAATATGGGATTAAGGGTGGTACCAGGCAGAATCTGTGGAAGATGACAAAGTGCCAAGCCCACTTAGACACCACAAAAGAGCAGGTGGTACATCAATCCATGCATATACAAGAAGATAAACTGTTTCTTCACAGACATACTTTGACTCTTTTCCAGTCACACACCAAGATCTAGTAACCAGTGCAACTCCTACCCTCTGAGGTTTCCATGCTCTGTGGAATCCACAAAGTCACCTGGGACAGCAAAGCAGGTAGTGGCACAGAGACCTGGGCAACACATGGCTTGAGTGCAATGAGATAGCAGTTAACAGTCTCTGTTCCCATAGGGCTGATAGTAGGGACTAGCAGAAAAACAGTGTGTCAGCTGATGTATGCTCTGAAGAGGCAGGGAGGTCACACAACTCAGCAAGAGCTCACTCCCACGGAGCCTTCTGTGAGGTGCAGGGAGCTGCCTGGGCCAGCACTGCCTGTGGGGGCATGGAGAGTGTCGCTAGACCATGCACAGACTGGACAGAATGCCACGTGTCCATCCCCACAGGTTCCCTAGGCAGAGAGTGTGGGAGGCCAGGCCAGGCCCATCACTGCTGTTCCCTGCCTTCTCCAGGTGTTTCTCCAAAGTCCTTGACTCTTCCCTGGAGCCTCACTACCAGGAGGATCCCCCAGCTGATCTCCTAGCTCTGCCAGAGCACACTGGGCCCACTGAGGCAGAACCCAAGGGTGAAGAGGACTGAGGAATGGATCTGTGGGCATATGAGGAGAGTCTGAGCCTTGGCCACTGAGATTGTCAGCAGTCACTGAAGTCAGCCTGGGAGGACTTTCTGGGGGATGCCTTTAAAAACAGCTGTGTCTGCCAGGCAGTGGGAAAGTTTCATCCAAAAAAGAACATGGAAAGTTGGTGATATTGTATACTCTTGGACCCAAGGGTGTGCTCTATCCCATTCTGAAATGCCAGCTGGAGAGTCCCTGCGAAGTGCATCTGCAGAGCCTGTGCCAGATCCAGCTGAAGAGCCTGGATCAGCTCCACCTGCAGAGCCCAAGCCAGCCCACTAGCAGAATCCATGCCAGCTCCAGCTGCACAGCATGAGCCAGCCCCACCTACAGAGCCTGTGCCAGCTTCATCTCAAAGGCCCATGCCAGATCAACCTGCAGAGCCAGCACTAAATCCAATGAAGAGCTCCTGATAGCTCCATGTGCAAAGCCCATGCCATCTCCACCTGAAAAGCCATGTCATCTCCACCTGCAGAGGCCATGCTAGCTCTACCTCCAAAGCATGTGGCAGCTCCACCTGCAAAGTCCAAACCAGTTCCACCTTCAGGGCACATGCCAGCTCCACCTGAAGAAACCCACCCGCTCCTCCTGCAGAGCCCATGCAGCTCCACCGACAGAGTCCAAACCAGCTTCAACTGCAGAGGTCATGTCAGATCCAAATACCAAGCCCATGGCAGCTCCATCTACAGAGACCTGGCCAGCTGATCTACAGAGCCTGTGCCAGCTGCGGATGTAGAACCCATGCAGGTTCCACCAGCTAAGCCTGTGTCACCTTTACCTGCAGAGCATGTGCCAGCTCCAGATGCAGAACACATGCCAGCTCAATATGCAGAGCGCCAAATCCATCTACAGATCCAATGCCAGCTGCTCCTGCAGAACACTTGCCAACTCCAGCTGCAGAGCCCATGTCAGTTCCACCTGAAGAGAGCATTGCCTTAACCTGCAGAACCAGTGTCAAATGCACCTGTAGAACCAGTGCCAGCTCCACCTGAGAGCCCGCATTAGCTCCCCTTGCAAAGTTTGAGCCAGCTCCACCTGCAGAGCCCATGCCATATCCATGTGCAGGTCCCAGGGTATCTCTGCTACAGAGCCCATACCAGCTCCAACTGAGGAGCCCAGGCCAGGTAAACTTGCATACCTAGTGGCAAATCCACCTGCATATCCCATGCCAGCTTCAACTGCAGAACCCGTGTGAAATCCATCTGCTGAGCCTGTGCCAGCCCCAGCCACTAAGCTGGTACCAGTGCCAGCTGCGGAGTCCATACCAGCTCCACCTGCAAAGATCCTGTAAGCATAACTTGCAGAAACTACTCCAGCTCCTACTCCAGTTCAAGCTCCACCTGAAGAGCCCAGGCTAGCTAAACCTGCAAAACCAGTGCAAAATGCAGTTGCAGAGATCCCATCAGCTCCATGTGTAGAGCCCATGTAAGCTCCACTTGCAGAACCCGTCCAGCTTCAACAGCAGAGCCTATGCCAGCTCCACATACAGGGCACGTGCTAACTCCACCTGAGGAGCCCCTACCAGAAGCACCTGATGCGCCCTGGCTCCCACAACCAGCAGAGCCAGTGCCAAGACCACGTGAAGAGCACCTGCCAGTTCAGCCTGCAGAGCCCATACAAGCTCCAAGAGCTCATGTCAGTAAACCTGCAGAGCCAGTGAGAAATCTACCTGCAGAGCCCATGCCAGCTCAACAAGCAGAGACAACACCACATACACTTGAAGAGCCCCTGTGAGCTCCACGTGCAGAGCTCAAGCCAACTCCAATTGCAGAGCCCGTGCCAGCTGCACTACGACAGCCCATGTCAGCTAAACCTGAAGAGCCAGCACGAAATCCACCTGTAGAACCCCTTCCAGATCCATGTGCAGAGCCCCCACCAGCTTCACCTGTGGAGCCCATGCCAGCTCCACATGCAGAGACCATGTCAGATCCAGCTGCAGAGCCCATGCAGCCCAGCTAGCAGAGCCAGCGCTAAATCCACCCGAAGAGACCCTGTCAGCTTCATATATAGAGCCCTGCCATCTCCAATTGTAGAGCCAATGTGAGCTCCACCTACAGAGCCATGGGAGCTCAACCAGCAGAACCAGCATCAAATACACCTGAAGAGCCCCTGCCAGCTCCAGTTAGGGAGCATGCACCAGCTCCAGCTGCAGAGCCTGTGCCATTCCACATGGTGACAGCTCTAACTGAAGAGCCCAGGCCAGTTAAACCTGTTGAGTGAGAACAAAATGCACCTGCAGAGCACCTCCATGTGCAGTGCCTGTGCCAGATCGACCTGCAGAGCCTGTGCCAGCTCCACCTGCTGAGACCATTTCAGATCCACCTTGGGAATCCATGCTAGTTCCACAAGAAGATGCCATGCCATCTTAACCTGCAGATTCATCACCAAATCCACCTGCAGAGCCAACGTGAACTGTTCCTGCAGATTCTGTGCCAGCTGCAGATGAAGAGCCTATGCCAGCTCAATCACTAGAGCCAGTGCTCAACCGACCAGAAGAGACCTGACAGTGACACAAATAGAACACATGCCAGCTCTGATTTTAGAGCCCATCTCAGCTCCACCTGCAGAGCCAATATCAGGTCACCCTGCAAAACCAGGATCAGATCCACCTGAAGAGCCTCTGCCAGCTTCACCGGCAAAGCCAATGCCTACTGTGCCTGCTAAGTTCATGTCAGCTCCAGCTGCAGAGTCTCTGCCAGCTCCACCTGGTGAGCCTGTGGCAGCTCCATCTGAAGAGACCAGACCAGGTAAACTTGCACATGTAGTGTCGAATCCATCTGCAGAGCTCCTGCCAGCTTCATGTGCAGAGTCCACTGTAACTCCACCTACAAACCCCATGCAAGTTCTAATGGCAGAGTCCGAGCCAGCTCCCCCTGCTGAGCCCATGCCAGCTACACTGCAGAGCCTCTACTATCTCCACCTGCAGAACCCATGCCAGCTCCAGCTTCAAACCCATGTGCCAGCTCCATTGACAGAGCCCATGCCAGCTCCACCTGCAGAGCCCATACCTGTTAGACCTGCAGAACCAGTGCCATCTATGCCTGCAGAGCCTGGAAGTCTCAACAGGAAAAGGCAGCACCAAATACAATTTCAGAACCCATGCCAACTCCATCTGCAGAGCCCACGCCAGCTCCATCTGCAGAGTCTGTGCCAACTCCACCTATAGAGCTCCTATAATCTGCAACTGCAGAGCCTGCACCAGCTCCTACTACAGAACAAGTTCAAGCTCCTCCTGAAGAGCCCAGGCCAGCTAAACCTACAAGGTCAGCATGAAATGCACCTGCAGAACTCTACCAGCTCCAGGCGCAGAGCCTGCGTAAACTCCACCAGTAGAGCCTATGCCAGCTCCACATACAGAGCCTACTGTATCAGCTGCATCTTAAGAGCCCAAGTCAGCTGCACCTGATGCCCCCATGTCAGCTCAACCAGCAGAGCCAGCGCCAAATCTATCTGATACAGTGCCAGCTCCATCTGTAGAGCCCATAAAGCTCCAACTGCAGAACCCGTGTCAGCTCCACCTGTAGAAGCCATACCAGCTAAACCAGAGCAAGCGAGAAAGCCACCTGCAGAACCCCTGCCAGCTTCCTGTGCAGAGCCCATACAAACTCCACCTGCAGGACCTGTCCAGAACAACTTCAGAGCCCATGCAAGTTCCAAGTGCAGAGCACTCACCAGTTCCATCTGCAAAGCCAGTGCCAGCTCCACCAGCAGATCACTTGTGAGCTCCAACTAGCGATCCCGTTTCACCACCTGCAGAGCCCATGTCAACTCCACCTGTAAAGCATGCACCATCTCCAGCATCAGCGCTCATTCCAGTTACAGCTGCAGAGCCTGCGCCAGCTCCAACTGCGGAGCCTGTGCCATCTCCACTTGCAGTGCCCATGCCAACTCCATCTGCCATGATGTGCCAGCTCCACCTGAAGAGACCTAGCCAGATAAACAGCAGAACCTGTGCAAAATCCACTTGTAGAGCTTTTCCAGCTCCATGTGCAGAGCCCATGCTAGCTCCAAATGCAGAGCTTGTGTGAGGTCCACCTGAAGAGCTCATGCCATCTCCACCTGCAGAACCTTGCCAGCTCCAGCTGCAAAGCTCATGCCAGCTCTAATTGCAGAGCCCGGGCCAGTTCCACCTCCAGAGAACATGCCAACACATCTGCAGAGGTCATGCAAGCTCCTATTGAGGAGCACATGCCAGCTCCAACTGCAGAACCTGTGCCAGTTCTACCTGTAACACACATACCAGCTCCACCAACATAGCTTGTGCCAACTCCACCTGTAGAACCCATGCCCACTCCACCTTCAGAGCCCATGCCAACACCACCTGCAGAGCCCATGCCAGCTACACCTACAGAGCACAAGCCACCTCCAACTGCATAGCCCCTATAAGAACTACCAGCAGAGTCTCACCAGTTCCACCTGCAGGGCTTGGCCCAGCTTCTCCGTCAGAGCCCATGTCAACTGCAGCTGCAGCTTCAACTGCAGAGCACACACCTGATCCAGCTACAGAGCCTGTGCCTACTCCAACTGCTAAGCCCATGGGAGCTCAGCCTGAAGAGCACAGGTCAGCAAAACCTGCAGGGCCAACACAAAATGCACCAGCATAACACCTGATAGTTCCATGTGCAAAGTCAGTCCTAGCTCCACCCAAAGAGCCCAGGACAGTTAAATGTGCCAGGCCAGACTAAAGTGCATCTACAGAGCATCTGCCATTTCCATTTGCACAGCCTGTTGCAGCTTCACCTGCTGAGCTCATTTAAGCTCTACCTAAAGAGCCCATGCCAGCTCAGCCTGCATATTTGGTGCCAAATCCACCTGCAGAACCAACACCACCTGCTTCGGCTGAGCTCATGCCAGCTCCAGAGGCAGAGCCCATACCAGCTACACTTGCAGAGCCCATGCCCAGAGAGCCCGTGTGAGCTACACTTGCAGAGCACATGTCAGCTCCACCTCAAGAGCCTGTGCCACCTCAACCTGCAAGCATGTGCTAGCTCCAGCTGCAGAGGCCATGCTAGCTCCACCTGCATAGGACTTGCCAGATCCCTCTGCAAAGTCCTGCCAGCTCCACTGCAGAACATGCACAAGCTCCACCTGCAGAGCTTCTGCCACCTCCACCTGTAGAAGTCATGCCAGCTTCAGAGCATGCCTCAGCTCCATCTACAGAGCCTGTGCCAGCTCCACCTTCTAGCCTGTGCAAGGTAGACCTGTGGATCCTGGGAATGCTGTACCTGAAGAACCAGAGCCAAATACAACTACAGAGCTTGTGCCAGGTTCACCTGAAGAGCCCATGCCAGCTCTCCCAGCAGAGCCAGCACCAAATCCATCTGAAGTCCCAAGCCCACTCCAGCTGCAGAGCCCATGCCAGCTCAACCTGCAGAGCCCACTCCAGCTCTAGTTGAATAGCTTCTGCCAGCTCCAACTTCAGGGACTGATTCAGCTCCACAAAAACAGCTCAGGCCAGCTAAAGATGAAGAGCCAGAGCAAACATCTCCCTGCAAAACTCTTATCAGTTCCATGTGCAGAGCCCATGCCAGCTCCACCTGCAGAGCACGGGCTACCTCCACTTAAAGAGCTCATGCCAGCTCCAGCTGAAGAGCCCATGCTGGCTAAACCTGCAGAGTCAGCCTCAAATCCTCCTGCAGAGCACATGACAGCTCAATCAGCAGATCCAGTGCCAAATCCACCTGAAGAGCTCATGCTAGATCTACCTGCAGAGCCAATGCAAGATCCTATGGCTGAGTGTGTTGGGTCCACCTGAAGAGTCCATGCCAGCTCCATGTGCAGAGACTGTGCCAGCTCCAGTTGCAGAGCACGTGCCAGCCCTGCCTGCTGAATCCTGCAAGCTCTAGCTGCAGAGCCAGCCCGAGCTCCTATTGCAGAGCTCTTGCCAGCACCACCTGAACAGCCCATGCCAGTTACAACTGAAGAACGCATGCCAGCTGCACCTGCAGTGCCCAGGCCGGATCAACCAACAGAACAGCCAAATCCACCTGAAGAGGTCCTGCCAGCTCCACCTGCAAATCCATATGAGTTCCAATTGCATGCCTGTGTCAGATCTTCCTGCAGAAGCCATGCCAGTTAAACCTGCAGAACCAGCTAAAAATCCATCAGCAAAGCCCATCCAGCTCCACCTTCAGAGCCCAGGTTGGGTAAACTTGCAGAGCCAGCATGAAATCTACCTGCAAAGCCTGTACCAGCTCTACCTGTATAGCCCATGCCAGTTTTACTTGCAGAGCACGTGCCTCCTCCACCTCCATAGCTCCTACCAGCACCACCAGCAGTCTCACCAGCTCACTTGCAGGCCTGTCCCAGCTCCTCAATCAGAGCACATGTCAGCTGCAGCTGCAGAGCACACAACAGCTGTAGCTGCAGAGCCTGTGCCAGCTCCAGGCCAGTTAAACCTCCAGAGCCAGCACAAAATCCACTTGCAATGCACCTGTCTGCTCCCTGTTCCGAGCCCATGCCAGCTTGGCCTGCAGAGCTCTGCAAGCTCCACCTGTAGAGCCCAGACCACCTCAACCTGCAGGGTCAGCATCAAATCCACCTGCAGAGCCAATGTCAGCTGCTCCTGCGTAACCCATGCCAGTTCCAGCTGAAGAGCCTGGGCAGTTCAACCAGCAGAGCAAAGGCATATCCACGTGAATAGCCTCTGCCAGCTCCACCTGAAAAGCCCAGAACAGTTCCACCTGCAGAGCCTATTCCAGCTCCACCTGCATAGTTTGTGCCAGCTCCATCTGCATAGGCTGTGCCAACTCCACCTGCAGATCCTATGCCTGCTCTACCTGAAGAACCCATTGCCTCAACCTGCAGAGCCAGCGCCACATCCACCTGCAGGGCCCATGCCATCTCCATATGAAGAACCTGTGCAAGCTCCACCTGCAGAGCCAGTGCCTGCTCCACCTGAAGAGCCCAGGTCAGGTAGTCTTGCATACCTAGCAGCAAATCCACCAGGAGAGCCCCTGCCAGCTTTATGTACACATCCCTTTGCAACTACACACACAGTGTCTGTGCCAGCTCCCCCAGAGAGCCTGTGTCAGCTACACCTGCAGAGCTCAGGCCACCTTCAACTGCAGAGCAAGTATCAGCTCCAGCTGCAGAACCCATGCCAGTTGCAACAGCAGAGGCTGTGCCAGCTCCAACTACAAAGCCTATGTCAGATCCCCCTGCAGAGGCCATGCCAGCTCCATTACAAAGCCCACACTGGCTTCGCTGCCAGAGCCTCTTCCATTTTCATCTGCAAAACCCATGCCAGCTCCAGCTTCATAACATGCACCAGCTCCATCTGCAGAACCCATGCCATCTCCACCTGCAGTGATCTTGCCAACTAGACCTGCAGAGCCTGTGCCAACTATACCTGCAGAGCCCAGGCCTGTTCCACCTGAAGAGCTCATTGCACCAAATGCACCTGCAGAACCAGTGCCAGCTCCACCTTCAGAGCTCACACAAGCTCCATCTGTAGGGTAGTGCCAGGTCTACCTGAAGAGCCCAGTTCAGCTAAAGCTGAAGAGCCAGCTCAAAACTCACCTGAAGAGCCAATGCTAGCTCTACCTGCAGTGCTGTCCCAGCTAAACTGCAGTACCCATGCAGGCTCAACCTGCAGAACCAGTGCCACATACAACTGCAGAGCCCATGCCAGCGCCATTTGCAGAGCCTATGCAAGTTCCAGCTCCTCAGCCATGCCAGCTCCACCTGAAAAGTCTAAGCCAGGTGAAGTTGCAGACCAAGCACCAAATCCACCTACAGAGCCCCTGTCAGCTTCATGTGCAGAGCCCATGCCTATTCCTCCTGCTGAGCCCATGCCAGCTCCCCTGGCAGAGCCCTAGCCCATTCCAACTGAAGAGTCCATGCTGGCACAAACTGCAGAGCCTGTGCCAAATCCACCTAAACAGCACCTTCCAGATCCACATACAGAAGCCATGCCCGCTCCACCTGCAGAACCCATGCCAGCTCCACCTGCAGAGAACATGTTAGCTGCACTTTTAGAGGCCATTCCAACTCTACTTACAGAGAACATGTATGTTCCACTTGCAGAAGTCATGCCAACTCCACCTGCAGAGCCCATTCCAGATCCTCCTGAAGAGCCTGTTCTAGCTCCACCTACATAGCCTGTGCCAGCTACAGCTGCAGAGCCCAGGCAGTCTCATGCAGAGCCAGCACCAAGTGCAATGCAGAGCCAGTGCTAGCTACACTGGCAGAACCCATGCCAGCTCCACCTGCAGTATCCATGCCAGCTAAACCTGCAGAGCCAGCACTGAACTCCACTTTCAGTGCCTTTGCCAGCTCCACGTGCAGAGTTCATACCAGCTACACCTGCAGAGCCCATGCCTACTTTAACTCCAGCACCTGTCCCAGCTCCGTTTGCTTAGCCCACAGTAGCTCCACCTGCAAAGCCTGTGCCAGCTCCACCTGCAGAGCCTGCGCCAGCTCAATATGAAGAATCAGTGCCAGCTCCAACTGAAGAGCGCAGAGCCACTAAATCTGCAGAGCCAGTGCCACATCCACCTGCAGAGCCCCTGGCAGGCCCATGCGCAGAGTACATTCCAGATCCACCTGCATAGCCCATGCCGGCTGCACCAGCAGAGTCTGTGCCAGCTCCACCTGCAGAGCCAGGGCCAAATCCACCTGAAGATCCCTTGCCAGTTGAGCTACAGAGCCTTTGCAGAGCCTGTATCAGCTCCACCTGCAGCTCCCTGTTGAGCTCTGGCCCCACAGCAAAAGCCAGTGCCAGGAAGCCCTTGTGCCCCAGTTGCTGGGCTGAGGCTCCTGGCACCTCCACCACAGGGCCCAGCTCCTGCCCCATCCCTAACCTTCCTCTCCATTACTGCCAAGAATGTTTGGTCTGTATTTTTACTCTTGTTTTCTGGATCTATGTAAATAATGGAATTATTTTTAAATAAAAGTTAAAATTTTGGTTTTGTTCTAAACAATCAACTTAGTGGCATGAATTGCCTTCTTTGTGCTGTACAACAGTCACCGCTGTCCTGGTCCAGAGCACTCCCCTCAGTGCTGTGTCCCTGAGTGGCTCCTCCCCTCCCCCTGCTGTTAATCCCTGGCCACCATCTGTGTTAGCTCCCTGTAATTTACATATATTTCTTTATTCATCATGGTGCAGTAATAGTTCTTTTTGGCCTCCAAATCCTGGAAGGGACTGATGAATCTTGTTTGCATAGAAGGGAAAATCCTAGATAGATCCTATCCATTTTTCACTTACCTATTCTGGAAATTATGCAGTTCTTTTGTCAGACAAGAAATATTTGAATAATGAATGCAATATGAAAGAAAAAGAACAGACACAGACACAGTCATCCCACTGGGAACTGTGGCTCCTCCCCCCTGTCTCTCTCATAGAGTTCAGACCTGTGTGTCTGCTGCTGGGTGGGGAGTGTGTCAGCCACAGCTCCCTGTCATCTCATGCAGGCCCTGGGATGTAGCTCCTTCATCCTCTATCCCTTGGCAATTCAGTACCTCCAATGACACGGTTGTCTTTGCAACCTCTGCCTTAGACTGTTTCGAGCTTTTTATCCACACAAGAAACTTGAAGGAAACATCTATCTCTAATCTCACTTTTAAGAAAAAATCCTGGCAGAGCAGTTTTGGGTCACAATCACAGAAGCTGGAACAGCAACAGACTCACATCCATGGGATCTGTGAATCCCATAGGGCAAAACATACAGTACCTGAGGCAGAGCTCCAGTGACCCCTAAGAAATGCAGCTTTATAGTTTTTAGGGGTCACTCGGGGTCAGTCCCTTCTGGTTAATATCTGTTACATCTCAGAGGACAAAAGGACGGAACAGCACAGTTCCACCTCTTCTAATTGACAAATGTTCTCTAAATCTTTTTTTGGGGGGGGGGGGGTCAGAGAAGGGTCTGCAGGGTTTTCAGGGTCTCACTACTAGATGGGACTCATAATGATCCACCTGTTTACAGCCTCTCAGGAGAGCTGGGCTTATAGGTGTGCACCACCACGCCCAGTCTCAATTGCAGTCTCAGCATGCCCCAGGGGCGGGACTGCCATGGCAGGCCCCAGATCAAATGTTCTCTAAATCTTATTTAGAGAAATTTTATTTCTCAAACGTGAAGTTACAAGCATCACTGATACTAGGGATTGAAGGTTGGTAGGGGCAGTTGAAGAGCCCATCTTCTTGGAGCTGGCAATTAAAACCAGGAACTTCTCACTGAGGAACATCACCAGCCCATTTAGTTTTTGTTTTCAGTCTTGTTAAGTCTCACTAAGTAGTCAAGTTGCCCAGCTTGGGCTCTTGTGATCCTCTTGCCCCATGCTCCCAGAGTGCTGGGTTCATGGATTTGCATCATCTCACCCAGCATCATTAAGCAGTTTTGCAAAACCGTCTCCCAAATCTTCCACTATGGCTGGGTGTCCACCTTTAGGACCTGGCTCAGTTGGGTATGTCTGCATAGGGATGTGGACTCCCCCAAAGGGTTGGTTCTCCCCCACTGCCCAGTGACTTGCTGGTGAGTGACCTTCATTCCAAGCCTGCCTGCCTGCCTGCCTGGGCAGTACCACAGGCTCTGCACTGACTGTGATGTGCAGAGACCCTACATGCTTCCCACTTTTCAGTGAGGTAAACAGGGAAGTGAGCAGGACAAGCCTGTCCCAGGGAGACCTGCTCCCCTGCCCAACCCCAAATTCCTTGCACTACAGAGCTGCTGAAAGGCCCATGACTGAGCCTGTGCCCATGAAACCTGTCAGGAACCACCTCACCAGTCTCCACGCAGTGTGCAGCTCATGACCTGCGCCTGGCTGTCACAGGCTTCCTTCCTAAGTGCACACGCTCACTGCATCCTTGCCAAATGCTGGTAGACGCTCACACTGGGCACCCCCCACAAACTGCATTTACTATAAAGGAAGATCAACTAGTGGGAACCAGGGCTTCAGCAGGTGCTGCCTGGGGACCAGGGCTGTATGTACCACAGCAGGGAATTTGAGAGCAGTCTATGCTCCGTAGATCCTACCATTCTGAACCAGTTAGGGCCTAATTTCCAATCTACACACTCAGTGTTCCAATAAGAGGTTTAAAAAAAAAAAACTATACTAGAAAAATTGTTGTTTTTTTATTTAAAAAAAGTTGTCCTTTTAAAACTGACTAACGCTGTAGCTATTTCATGGCTTTGTAATTACTTTCTTGACCCTGTAAGCATGAAAGCACAATGGAACATGCAGGATGCTTGATTTTGCCAAGCTCATGACCATTAATTTAGCCTTGTAACTGATGCTCATTAATCTACCCTAGTAACCGATGATCTCACTCTGATAGCCAATCAGAATTGCCAAGCTGTTGGGTCTCTCCTCTGTGTCTTGATTGTGCATCATATAAAAGTAGTAGCCACAAACAAATAGGAGTTTGTTGGGAATTATCCCAGCCACGACCACAAGTGTAAATAAAGTTGTTCACTCCCAGCAACTTCCTCTGGTGTGGTTCCTTTTTCAGACTCAGTTTGCTATACCAATCCATCATGAATGTATTCATTCTGTATTGCAAAGATGTAGTAATAAAAATAATATAGCAAATTACATGTAAAATAATGAAAGTTAATGAAGTTCAGGCCATGAAAAAATAAAGCACAGCGAAGCAAAGCCTGCACAGACCTGAGATGCCGCACCTGGCAGACCAGGGTCCGTCCCCAAATGAAGTGAGCCTGATACACAAAGCGGCCACTGGCCTGCAGCCAGAACTACACTGATGGGAATTCTGTGGCCAGTCTTGGTGGGACAGGAGTGTGCCTTCTCACAGTCCTTCGCTCTGTACACATCCCTGTGCACATACATGCAGAGCTTACACTGTGCTGCCTGCCCAAGATACCCAGAAGCTGCTCACCTTTGGGGGAGACAAGTGACCCCACACTCTGAATGCCTGGTGATGACTGAGTAATGGGACAGAAAGTGAAAACCAAACTCAGGCAAATCTTCCCTGAGAGGCCTCAGTCTCCCCACACCTGCCTCTGTACCTCTGCTCAGGCCCCTGTTGCCTCAGTGCTTGCGGTGTGACTGAAACTGTGGTCTTGTCTCTGGGCCCAGGATGCAGGCTCAGAGCTGGGCCTAAAAGTGACCGTTGGAGACGCCCCTCCCCCTCTGTACTGCTCTCTTTGAGAAAGGCCTGGTCTCTCTCCACCTGCATGCCTTTCCCAAGGAGCTTCACAGACAGTGCAGCTGTGAAGCAGTCTGGGGGGAGATGGTTATCCAGGGCTTCCAAATGCATGTGTCTCACCAGCCAAATACACACGGCTTCCTGGGAAATGTTTGTGCAGAGAAAGAGGTGGGAAAAAGTAACAGCTGACTTAAGGTACCCTACTCTACACATTACGACCCAGCCAGCATCAGTGTGGCCTAGACGGAAAGCACATGGGTGCGTCTTCCCCTTCCACAGTCTCAAAGGACACAGCCGCTCCTTTCCGGATCACAGATGCTTGTCCGATCCCAGCACACTCACCTTCTCAGTCTCACAGACACTTGGGTCTTGAGCTCTATGCCATGTGACTCTGGCACCAGTGTGCAGGCCAGGCGAGAGGACAAGGGCAGCCTCACAACTGCCTGGCCTTCAGCCCAAGCAAAGGAAGACAGGTCTAGGAGGGGACCTGAGGGCCAGGGGAGGAGGCAGAGCACAACCCAAAGGTGCGCTGTACACAGGTGTCCCCTGAGACCTCCCCTGTGCAGCTGCTCTCCAGCTCCCAAGGGACCCAGGGACGTGGTGGCAGCAGGCCTGATCATCACCTCCAGGCCTTCTGATGGAGCCAGACAATGCCTGGCACAAAGGAACAGCTGGTATTGGGACCAGGAGAAGGATGTGTGGTCCTACTTGGCAAATTTGTGCTCCCAGAACTGGGGGTGGGGGTCCTGGTGCCTCCTACTTCACATTTTGCCACCAATGTGTGGGTCAAATCTGAGGGCCCAGCTGCACACTCTGGTACAGCCATCCTGGGCTCTTGGCCAAGTCAAATTCTTCTTATTCTCAGTAAGCCAATTCCACATGTTCAATGCCCACCTGGATCCTTTTGGATGAGATCTGCACTCTTCATTGCATACCCTCTTGAGCCTGCCTTACACAGAGGCCCAGTGCTGGGCCAGCCCCTGGGTTGCTCTATGGTCAGTGGTCTCCTGCTTGGCTTCAATGCCCAGTTCTTTCCTCAAAGTCCTCTGGAGAACACTGCTGCTGGGAGCTGCCTGAGGCCATCATAAGCCAAGATCAGGGCTTCCTGGTGGCCTTCACCTCAGGCCCCGGACCAAGGACAATAGCATGTTGTGTCCAGCCATCCCTGGTCCTTTCCTGGGACAGCAAAGGACTGGGTTAGCACAGATCAGCCCCTGAGCAACCTTGTCCAACACAAGGTCAGCTGTGTGCAGTAGAAAACAGGTAGGACAGAAAGAGGAGGAGAGATGGATGGGAAAGGAATGAGAGGAGAAGGGAAGAAGAGTACAAAAGTCACTAAAGCTGGACAAATGTCTGAGCTCTGATTTTGTCACCTACCATAACTACTGAGACAACAGAGACAGGGATTCCTAGACACTGGGCAGCTGCACATGTAGAGTCTCCTCTGTTATCTCATTCCAGGGCTTGGGAGCTTGAGGACAAGGAAGGGGCTGCGAAGGGGAGGGCAGGCAGGGAAAGCACAGAGAAGTATGTCCTGGGAAGGTGGCGGTGTGACAAAGTCTGTGGCAGTCCACATGACCCTCTGGGCTAGCAAGGACACCCAGAGCCCACTCCTCCTGACCCTGATGCAGCAACAGCAGCAGGGTCTTCTCGATCATCACGAGAGAGACACACTGACATCCACACAGACAGTGGAGCCCCGACACACCAGAGGATCCCGTGCCCACTCTGGGTTCCACACCTCTGCTCTTGACCTTTTGTTCCCTACCCCCTCATGGCACTCAACTGTAACAGGGTGGCACATGAAGAAGAACAAAGTCCCGGGGAGACACCTTCTGCAGGAGCTATGCTGAGTTATTATTACTCTTGGTAGATCCCGAGCCTCAGTTTACCATACCTTGACAGAAAGTAAAAATTACACCTTAAATATAATTTGAAGTGGGAAGTACAAAGCTGGTAGCAGGACATATGATTGGTTACATGGAATACAAAAATTATTGTCAAGAATTTTGTTGATATTGTTTGTAGAAGAACAATCTTGGAGGGAGGGTGTCTGACAAGAGTAGGTAGAGTTGAAAGTGTGCTTGAGTGGACCAGTTTCCAGTCTTCCCCCAAATATGACAACCTGAAAGACCTTGAAGCAACTTGGAATCACTGCCTATTTTAAAAATAGAAGCTGGGCACAGTCAACTTGACCCACACATTGTTAAGGGCCTACGTAGCCAAGGCTCACTATGTGACAGGCAGCATGAGCAAAGTCATGGGCCATGGACTGAGTTATAGCTTTTCTTACAATATGCCTATAAGTCTGCTATTCTATAGGTATGCCCTAACAGCTTCACAGCATGAAAGTGCTGCTGAGAGACACTACTGCCTTGGCCTCCAACCTGGGAATCGCATCAAGCAGGCAGTGGTCAGGACCCACTGCTGGCAAAGCAGACATTACCTCCTCAGGGAATCATGTGCCTGTCCAAGGTCAGGGCAGCCAAGATCTTCCATGGTGGGGCAGCACAAGAATGGATGGAAGTGGGGCAAATATCTATCATGGGATGTTGGAAGTGACCTAGGGCACACGCATTAAATTCAACGCTCTTGGGGCCGGCGAGATGGTTCAGTGGTCTAAAGCGCCTGCTTGGGAGGGCTCAGGCAACTGCGGGGACTGCAGTTCGATCCCCGGCACCACACGCTGTGCCAGCGCCACCACCAGGGCAGGCTGAGCCAGCCACAAAATGAATAAATAAAGAAATAAACAAACACAACAAGCAAACAAACAAATAAATAAATAAATAAAATTAAAATAAATAAATAAATAAATAAATAAATAAATTCAACGCTCTTTCTAAAGCTCTCCCAACCAAGGATTTGAGCTTCAGGATGGGATCAGTGACTGTGACTGTGGTCAGCACAGGCCTTTGGGGCTATGTGCTGTTGTAGTCCTCTGTACCTGCAGTACAAGAGTTGTCACCAGGTTGTTGGTCAGACCAACAGGAGGATGGAGATGCCTCCTGTCCCACCTCCCACCTCCCAGGGTCCCACCAGGAGACATTTTGTAGTGCAGCTAGCTTCTGGGCAGGACGTGATAGAGTTAAGGACCTATCCTATGCTTTCCTGGACTTGAGAGATAGCTCAGCAGTCTAAGAGCCTGACTGTCAAACACAAGGAACTAGATTCAATGTCCGGTACTGTGTGATGTGCCAGCCCTGCTACGAGCTGGCCACTGAAACTGGGCAGGTGGTACATGCCTATGATCACAGAGCAGGGGAGGCTGAGACAAGAGGATCACAGTCTGAGATGCACAGCGAGACCCTGTACCAAAAAAATAAAAGATAAACAAAAAAATTTTTAAAAAGAAGCTATGCTTCCTATATTGGGGAAGAAAACATTGCTGGCACCCTTCACATTGTCTATTGATTTCAGGTGAGTTCCTCCTGAGGACCACAGGGAATTATCTTAAATCAGCTCAAACTGCACAGCCCCTCCTGTAGGTGATCTAGACCAAACTTTGATACTTGCATTGTAAACTAGGCATGGCTATACACACCCATAATTCTAACATTCTAGGAGGCTGAGTCAGGAATATCAAAAATTCAAGCTTAGCCTGGGAAACTACGACACTTAGCGAGACCTGTTCCCAAAGCAAACAAAAGGGAGTGGAGCTGAGGCTCTAGCTCAGTGTAAAGACCTAGTGTTTAATCCACAATACTGGAAAAACAAAACCATGCACACATGACAATACTAACTCTCTACCCTACCAATGTGTATTTTCCTCCAGCATTTGGGCATCAGATGAAGTACTGAGGATTTAGCAGGAGTGTCAAGACCAGTGCTAGGGAACTTACGTTCACATGCCATGGCAGTTATCATTGAAATCTCTAAAAGGTTCACTACCATTACTCCTAGAAACAAGCCTGCCATTATCCTGCCTCTTGGCCATCTGAAGAAAATAAGGCAGCAGTGTAATCACAAATTTATAAAAATCTTAATAGTATTAAAAATCAATCAGTAGCCTTTGACTATGGACTATGAAGCTCAGATAGCCTTGATTGTCTGCTTCCAGCTGCTCCTTCCGAATACCCAGCTAGGGCAACTGGACCACATCCACCTGCAATTATCTGTGTTTTTCTACTTAAATATGTATATGTCTAATTTTTTATTTCATCTGACTTCAAGGACTTTATGCTTTATTCCCTGAACAAACTGGCCCTGTCAGGGATGCATTCAACTACCTGCTCTGCTCAAACCTGCTCCTGCACAGCATGCTCCTCTTTAAAGATGAATAATTCCTTTTAAGTAAGTCTGTTGAAAACAAATCTGCCTGAAAACATATGACTTGGTCCATATAATCCATTTAAGCAGTCATGTAATAATCAGCAATCATCTTTGTACTTCCTGCTTGCAAACTATATTAAAAATGAATTCTAACTGAGTCTGGGCTGATAATTTGGAAGGAGTTCCCATCAATCCACTAGGGTTACATTAAAGGTGCCCTCCAAACTCCATGGTTTTAGAGCATTTTCCTTTTGGTCCTGGATTTTCCCTGCAATAGCCAGAAGGGACTTAGAAAACAGATAGGCATTGGCAACTTGTATATCTGAAGACCTGATCTGATGCCAGCCAGAGGTGGCTGAGCTCATGGTCTTTACTTGTCACTCACGATGTCCCTTGGCTAACAATTCTTGAAATCAGTACCCTTTGGAAGAACATAGGCAGGAGACACTTGCTCCCTAGCCTGTGCCCTGATATAACTAATCATAAAGGGCAGGTCCCCTGGAACACCTTTCCCACCACTGTACCTGTGCACAGGGAGCAGAACAGGAAGTGAGAGGCCCAGAGCAACTACCCTAGGGAGAGGCTCCACCTCATGCTGAGGTCCTGGCCACCAGCTTGGATTTGCAGCCCTTTGACCTCTGGACCTCCACTCCTACCTGGAATGCAGTACACATTTTAGGCAACAGATTCCTTACCTCAGAGCTCATGAGTGCTCTGTGGAAATGTGGTGGCACTAAGCGGTTGAGTTTATCACAGGGGATGCTGGTGATGTGTGGGGACCTCAGTTGACATGTAAGTATTCACACTTTGATGTTGAACATGCTTTGGCCTTAAGCTTGAGCTCAAGACATGGAGAAAAAAAAAGGACTATTACACCAACTGTATTCTACTTCTGACAGTTTCTCCTTACATTCATTTCTGCTGCCCTTACTTTCAACAGAAACTTTGATGTCTGTATTTTTGCTTGATTTGTTTTTATATGTCTAATTCTTTAATAACAGAGACATTAATATCATGTTTCATTCTCATTAATTCCTGCAAGTTTTTTCTGGCTTCTTCTTTAAGCCATTTGCATTTCATTTTATGTTTCTCATCTACTGAGTCATCTTTAAGCTTGCTGAACATCTTATGCAAGTGCTTTTCTATTTCTTCTTTTATCACTTCAGTCACTTCAGATATTTGGTTTTTTGTGTCTTCTCATCTGTATCTATGGGATGAGTTTTGGGAGAAGGTAAAAGTTTTTGAAGGCCAGTTGTTATCTTCTTTTTCTCATGTTTCTATGATGTGTGTGTGTGTGTGTGTGTGTGTGTGTGTGTGTGTGTGTGTATGCACACATGTCTTTAGCACTGAAGATCAACTAGAGTGAAAAACTCTTTCACTAGTACAGAGAACTCATTATTTAGTGTGTTTTCCAAGGACATGATCATGGCTTTGGTTATGGTTTGGTATTTATAAACTTCTTCAACCTATTCAGCCTAGATAATTAATCCTAATCACTGTACTGCAATAAAGGAACTACTACTGGTTCAATCAGCATCTACAGAACCAAGTATAGTATATAATAACATATGTTTTTAAAAGTCCACCATTTTGGCTGCCAGTGCAGCCTACCATCATTAGCCAGCATCAGGCCTGCCAGGTGAGACCTCCGGCCAACCGCCAGGGCAGCTTACCATCTTTAGCCAGTGCCAGGCCTGCCAGGTGAGACCTCCAGCCCGCCACCAGTGCTGCCTACCATCATCAGCCAGCATCAGGCCCACCAGGTGAGACCTCAGGCCTGCCGCTAGCACTGCCTACCATCATTGGCAAGTGCCAGGCCTGCCAGGTGAGACCTTCAGCCCACTGCCAGTGCAACCTACCATCATCAGTCAGCACAAGGCCTGCCAGGTGAGACCTGCAGCCCGCCACCGGCGCTGCCTACCACCATCAGCCAGCATCAGCTGGCCAGCGCCAGGCCCGCCAGGTGAGACCTTTGGCCAACCGCCAGCGCAGCCTATCACCCAGCGCAAGGCTTCCAGGTGAGTGAGACCCCACTGCCCTGGCCTATAAGCAGCTCAGCCGACCCAGGAGTCCAGACTGAACAAATAACCCATGGGTACACACTCCTGCACCAAACATCACAGCTACTCAGAATGATACAGACAAGGAGCTAAATGCAATCTCAGGTCCGGAGCCCACTTGAAACAAACACAGGCAACACTACCATACAAGAAATTGGGAACCATGCAGCTGAAATCTCTGAACTTGTAGCATCTGAAGTAAACAAACAAATGCAGAAATGTATAGAGGAACTCAGATTGGAGATAACCTCTGAAATTAAAAAAGAAATCTTTGAATCGTGAGAGACTGAAGTTTAAAAAAAGTTGCAGAAAAGCATAGAGGGAATCAGATCAGAAGTAATCTCTGAAGTTGAAAAAGTCATTTCTAAATTAATAGCATCTGCAGTAGAACAACTGCAGAAAGGTAGGGAGGAAATGAGAACAGAAATAACCTCTGAAATAGAAAAAGAAAGGATAACTATAATGGAAAACTTAATAAATGTATCTAAAGAAGA
>PVKN010009370.1:0-23862 GCA_004027915.1 Capromys pilorides
GAGAAATGTACGGAAACACAAATTTAAGTCATTTACTAAATATTTTTGTATTTTTGGGAATACTAAATATTCCCAAGTTTGTATGTTTTAAACTTCTAGGTTTGTGTTATTTCATGTATAAAAATTTAAATAATACTACTTATAACTCTTGCCTTCAACATATTAGAGACTAGGCATTATATATTTATCACTTCTTAATGAAATTCCTGATAATTCTTGTTTTGGATGACATAGTTGTGACAATTTTAACATTTCATGGTTATCAAAATTATGCTTATTTAAAAACAATAACGCTATTTAAAATAGAAATAAGAATGTGAAGTTTATAATCAAAAGTGTGTCTTTATTAAAACAAACATTCTCTCTCTTGACTATTCTTTTATTTTAGGCTTTATTTTAATTATTTGGTTTCTCTAGTTCATGCCTTTCCTTTTTTTTTTTCTTTTGCCTTCACAGTGAAAAACAGTTTCATAAATATCTTAGAAAAAATAATCAGCTACGAAATCATTAAGTCAACATTAGTTATAAACAATCTGATTTAGAGACAATTCCAAATAGGCAATATTTACCACACTTACTCTTCCCAGGAAACCTTAGATGAAAAAAGATAATATCTCTATATTAAAATATTCATATCGCTCTGTTTATAATTTGTTATAAGCCTTCAGAAAACTCAAGTTTGTCATGTGATATTTGTAGCTTGAAAGATGTTGTGATCCTAAAGGTACACTTTCATGTTAGAGAAGTTAAAACCTCACTGGATTTCTAAGTCTTTTGATTTTTCCTGATAAATCGCAGGCCTAGGACTTCAGTTTTGAGGTTAGGTATATATATATATATATATATATATATATATATATAGTGTCTAAAAAAATAGAGAAACCCAAAGTTACCAGTACAGTGTTTGAATGCTGAGTTCTAGACAAAAGACTTCAAAACTAGAGGTCTGTGAAATCCTGGAAACCTGAAGAGTGTAGATAAATGCCTGGACAGAACCACAGACCTAAGTAAGACCCACGTAGCTGAAGGCTGCAAGGATCAATCTGGGGAGACCCTTGTCGAAGTTCGAAGGGTGCTGGAAAGGCAGCTGAGGTACAGGGGAGGAATGAAAGGAGAAGTCTGCCCTGAGAGTACTGCATTTGCAAACCTTGGATAGAGTGCGCTTTGAAAATTAGAAAACATTTGATTTTGTCAGGAAGAGAGTTGGAAAGTAGCAGAAAATAAGGGTCTAAGAACAGAGAAAAACTAAAGCATGAAGTCTTGCAAGATGAGGACTATGTCTCTGAATTTGATCTCAGAATTTTGAATGAGTCACTGTGGAATACGTGCGCATATTTGTCCTTCGTTCACTATAGATTGCTATCAGCTTCAAACCTTTGCAATGCATAGGAAGAAAGTTTGCCTGTCTGTGTCCTTGTGGGCTCAAGTTATTGTCTCACATGGGGCTGCCACAAAGGTGACATGGCATATCAGACAGGAATGCCTGGGGGATTTCCACACCGCATTCTTTTTAAAAGTTCCCTAAAGAGAAATTAATCTGAACTCTTTCTTTTCACGCTGTTAGTTCTAAGAATTCTTTTCGGCAGTGTAAAAAGAGTGAAATGGGAAAAGTACTTCTTCTGCACTCATTCTCTCTAATAGAATCATTTTCTGGGTTGCTGTTTTTGTTTACAGAATTTGATTCAAAGTTGCTTCTGTTGGCTTAGTTTTGCTTTGAAAATTAAACACAAAGATAACGCCATTTCCGCACCACCTCATTCTGTGCAATCCCGCTCACTGCCATATTTCTATTTGTTCTAAACATTTACACATGACTATTCTTTGAGAGTTCTTAAATGAAGCTTGCATCTTAAATCTCATTTGGAAAAAAAGTTTTGAAAATTCTTCTCTTGATGCCTCATAATTCTTTTACCTGAGTGTATGTTAAGATTATTACACCTGTCAAGCAGGTGTTTCCTGCTCTATCAATGAAAATATTACACTTAATAAGAGACTCCTCATACCATACATATTTAGGGGAGAGTAAAAGTAGAAATAACAACTTTTTTTCCCTACAGTAAAAGTAGCGAATAACAAATTTTAGCTATTCATTTAAAAATTCATAATAAGTCCCATCTTTAGCAGATAGGGGTTAATTCAAAGTTTTAAACCAAATGTTTTATGTGCGATGGACATTTCTGGTAGACCAACAATATGGTAAAGCTGAAATGTGACTAAACAGAATTTAATGACTTCAGTCCTTTCCTCACTGTGGATTTTGACTTGACTGACCAACTTCAATCCACTGTAGCAGCTTTGTTTTTAAGAGACTGTAAATTGAAGGAACACTCACTAAGGGGCAACTGCCCTCACAAATCAAAGTCGTTGCTGTTATCTGAGGGCAACCCACAGCAAACATCTGCTGCAATAGGCGCAGTACGTGTGTACAGGGTGCGTGGTGTTTTTTGTTTCACTCTTCTCTGAAGCCTGTCTACTTGTGAGAAAAAATGCGCAATAAAAGAAGTTTTACCTCCACATCCTATAGCCGTGCTTGAGCTCAATGTGGAGACTTCTTTTCTCTCCCTGAATTCTGAGCCGGGGAGCACAAAAGGGGTGTTGTGCTCTGGGCTAGCCTGGCGTGCATGATACCCCCTCAGAAAGGAGGTGTGAATAGCTTCCAAAACCTACACTGTTTGCTACACAACTACTCAAAACTAAATCAAACAGCACACAGAGTCACTTAGTCCAGAATAAGCAAGAACAAAACCTGCTGGCTATTGTGACCTACACATGGAATGAAGTTCTTGAATTTAAAATACATATATACATATACATTAAGAGTTAAATCATTCGTAAGGCTTCAAAATAAACACCTTACGATTTATACGTGGCTGGTTTCCCCTGTAGTTCTCTTAACGTGTCAAAGTGCAGGTCATAAAAGAACCCATTGTTAGTAGGAGAGAAAGGTAGTTAGCTATTGAAAACTGTCCACCGCGGCAAGCAAGTACTGTTTGTTAATACAATAAATATTTATTTAAAATCCCTGGACACATCTGCAATTTTTAAATCATACAATGTCTGTAACCTGAATTCACAGAAACAACTCCGTCTCTGACTCTGTTTCTTGGAATTGTGTGTGCATAGGGACGCATATGTGTGTGCATTTTTTCCTCTGTAAATTCTGACCCCAATCAATGCAAATCTTTCAGGTTAGATTTCGCTTCAGCTTATTTTTATGCCGTGCTTTCAAAAGGGAAAAAGCTTACCTCTGACAGTCAGGTGAGATGCCGGGAAGCCCCTTCTCAGCTTCGGTCTCAGCGTGTAAGCGGATGCTCTCTGAGCCAACAGTCTGTTAACAGGAAGCAGGTGAACCCGAGAGCAGAGCGAGAGCGTCTCAGCCCAGTGCCCACTCAAGCACACACCTGCTTTCTTAGACCTGCTGCTCCCGTGCAGCAGCCTCGCGGAGGATCGGTGCGGTGCAAGCAGAGAGCAACACCCTCATTTGGAATCACTGGTTTTCAGGATAAGCAAATAGGGAGCTGCTGAGCTAATCCAGGAGGAAAGGCTTGCCTTCCAGAGACAAGAATCCTTTTCTGCTCCTGATAGCAGATATGCAGCATTATCACTCTGCATTCCTCTTTCTCCAATCAGCTAGCTGCAAGCAATAGCAGTCAACAGCTTGTGGAAAGGGCAGTTTGCAGACGTGTGTGGCTAGGTTAACTGTACACTAACATACCCATTGCTTCTCTGCCCTCTGAATCAATTCTTTGCAATGTGTCTTCCGGGGTAATGCTCGACAGAATATACCACACTGTTTTCCATAAATAAAATGGCTGGTCTTCTCGGCACTGCTGCAGACAGCTCATTGGGTTCCACTGGCTTTTCGTAGCCATAGCAACAACCAACAGACAGACTTGCATGGCAAGCGTGGCTGATCATGTGCAGTGCGCGACTTGGCTTGTTAGTTTCTTTCATCGAACTCATCGTTTTTTTGTGGAGGGTAGCTTCTGTTACCTTTTTAAATATTTCCCCGATAGTGCAAGTGCTCTAATTTTTTTCGGCTTTGCTGAGGAACTTTTGTTGCATAAGCCAGTGCTCTATGTAAAATCGAGGAAGTCTTTGCTTCTATCCAGGTTAATAATATGCAAATTACAAGAGAGACACTAATTGGAACCATTGTCAAAACAGGTTCCTACCTTCCAGTCACAGAACGCGTGGAAAAGAGTTTGGCAAGTGGGGGCGGACGTGGTTTTTGCTTTCAAATGCTAATCTTGTCATCATTTAATGAAATAAAGTCCCATGAATTTTTGTATGTGACCAAAATAATAGTGGAATTAGATAGAATGTTACAGTAGGCTTTTAAAGTACCTATTTATGGATTATATCTATCTAATTATTTTAATACATTACACAACCTGAAATAGAATTTTAAGTTTTTCTGCTGTTTCTCTGTCAGGGCATGATTTTTAACTCAGTGACAATTTGATAATTTGTAATTTAAAATCTTTTTCAAAAAACAAAACCAGATGAAAAAAAAAAACCTTTGACTTTACAAATTACATACCTCCAAGGCAAGAATCCTTTTATGTGCTCAGTAAGTTCAGTCGCATTCCACCCTTCCTTAAAATTTCACCTCCTCGGGGAATCTCCCATGATTAATGCCATTAACCATTTTCAAAGCCCCAGCCTTTCCTTGTATTTAAATACTGTCACTGTTCATATTCTATATGATGTATATTACCATTTGGTTTTGTTTCTAGCCGTCTGTTTGAAGTAGTATGTTAACACTTTGGACTTAGAAACATAGGTGTGTTTCTTTTGCTAATAGTTGTTGGTTTACATTCTGTAAGGATTACATTTCCTCCTGGAAGTGAACACCCCTGCTTTGAGCAGTCATTCCTCAACAGTAGCACGCATAGGAATCCTGTGCATGAGGGGCTGGGGCTCTCATCTCCAGTCCCTGCCTGGCCACATTCACATCTGGCAGGTCTGAACCAGCTTGGGAACATTCTGTCTCCTGAAGAACAGGGACTGTTCCTGCTCCCTGGGGCCTCAACCCTTCCTACTTGGCTTTTCTCACAGAAGTTAGCCCCTATAACTTCTTGCCTGGCTGCTCCTGACCGCACCCCTGTCTTCACCTTCCACCTGATAGCCTACCTACCCATCACTTCTCAAATTGCACACTCTGGAATTACATACTGTTCCACAATTCTCTACCTTACAGATGTTTTTGCTTTCTGAGTGGTGCTTCACTGGCCCCACCTGGCACCTTTTTACCTCCATTCAAAATGTCTCTTGCTTTATCTTTCCATATCTGGTTCAAATAGACCACCTCATCAGGGACACTCCCAAGTTGGCAGTGGCCACCTCTGTGCTGCTGCTATACCTGGGACCTTTCCCCTGTTATAGGACTTCTCATGCCCTGTTGACTTATTAGTAGTTTTCTTTTGATATCTGACTTCTGGACTGCTGTTTACCTGCTGGAAAGACTGTCTGACCATACCTTATTTCTTTTCCATACATAGTGTTGCATAACTTCTCAATATATATTTTTGAGATGGAGTTCCACTATGTTGTCCAGGCTGGTATCCAATTCCTAGACTCAAGTAGCCCTCTTGCCACAACCTCCAAAGTAGCTAGGAAGATAAGAATGGTTCACTCTACCAAAGTTTTTTACAGCATTCTGAATAATGCTATAAGAAATAACCCTGCATAAAGAAATACTACATGAGCGGATAGACTGATGTCTGTTTTTGTGGGCTTTTTAAAATTTATGTATTTGGCACAAGGTCTCTCTGAGCAGCTGGGACTGATAGTAATCCTTGTGTTTCAGCTTCCCCAGCACTGGGATTATAGGTGTGCACCACCACACCTGTTTTGGTGGCTGGCTCAGTGTGCCCGAGGTGGGGCTGCACAGTGTGCCACACCAAGGATCAAACCCAGGTCCTTGCACTTGCCAGGCAGGCACTTAGAACCCTGAGCTATCTCCCTAGCCGATGTCTGTGTTGTAACACATTTTTTCCCATGTCACTCACTTGTTGAACTCTTGTCCTCTCTGAAAAACTGAAGTGCTTTTTTAAAAATCAAAATTCATACATTACAAAAAGACATCAGGAAACATTCTAAGGTCACTTGTTTTAAGGATGGCTTTTCTTACACTGCATTTCTGAAAATACCTTTATTTTTATCCCCTCCCCCATACTTCATTGTCTGGCTAGGATTTTTGAAAGTCATTTTTCTTTGAAATTCCAGAAGTTTTCTTCACTGGTCTTTTATCTTCTGCACCCACAACACCCTTAACTTCCCCTCCTCCAAAGAGGACTGGTTAAAGACCCAAGTGGCACTGCACTTGGCTGTGGGAAGCTGGTAGAAACTGAGATGTATCCTTCTCCTGCCTGAGCAGAGATTCCTCACGGCTGCTCACTGACTGTTGAGCAGCTCATAAGGAATTGGTTCCACCACAACCCCCACTCCTCATACCAAAGTCCTCTGATACTCGAGTCCCCTGCATACAGTGACTGCCACCTGGCCATAAGCTGCATACCTTTGCCATGACTTCATCTTTGAATTACTCAGAAGATCTCATGCAGTATGGGTGTTAAGTGGTTGTTATACTACATTATTTAGAGAGCAATGACAAGAAAAAATGTCTCTGGGTATTCATCACAGACATTATTTTTTGTTTTTGAATAGTTTCAACCCATGTTTGGCTAAATCCATGGATGTTGGTCTCACGAACGGATAGGCTGGCTATGTGCCTCTTTGTTCTTCAAATACTCTTTGCTATGGCACCTATCTGGAGGACTGCCTTGCCCTCAGAACTCTGTCTGCTGTGGCACATCAGTGTCTTGCCAGCCATCCAGCTCATCTTTGCCTAAAATCTGACATTTATTTTTCTTTTGAAATATTCATTGTGACTACAAGTGCCCAAGAGACAAGTAGGATTTGTCCTGCTCATCTTTCTGAGTCAGATGAGGTGTCTCCTGAGTCACCATCAGTGTCATACCTTGGAGCCCTGAGCCCTGTAAGTTAACTATGGCAGGGACACTGGGATTATCTAGGTTTCTTTTTTTCCCCAATATGACAACTGCAAAATAGCAGATTCACTGGGTTTTAATTTGCAGTTCTCTGATTATTGACAAAATTAAATATATCAGTTTTGAATAGTCTTTTGGGTTACCCCTTTGTTTAGTACTGGCACACTGTCTTAGTATGGACTTTCCAACAAAATGACCATAAAGAGTATTTGTATTATCAGGTTTTTTTAAATTTCCATTTTTAAAAAAAATTTTAAAAATTATAATCAAATTTGTTATATGATTCAAAATTGGTAAGATATTCTTTGATATATAAAAGGGAGCCCTGTCATTCATACTGCTAGTTGCTTTTATTTTTATTATGAGTTAAAAATACAGAATGGGAGTGAGAATCTCTAATTCAAAATTATTTTCAGTATGAAAGCAACTGCTGCCACACCATAAGATAATTTTTGAACCAAAGATTGTTTATAATGAGGATAATAATAGAATATTGACTTTTCTTAATGTATTTTAAGAATTAAATTATGTGATACACACACACACACACACACACACACACACACGCACATGCACTTACAGCTACCTATTATTGCCTCTCTATGGACAGTGAGCACAAAGGCCAACCACTAACGCCTGGTAAATCTTAGATGAAGGATAGTTTGTTTTACTATTCTTTCTAGTTTTTAGTAAGTTTGAAATTTCGTGTTTTTAAGACAAACTGTTTCTAATGAGAGTAAAATACAGTGTTAAGAATACATAGATTTAAGGTTAAAAATTGCTTAATAAGGGAACAAACTATTCAAGTCAATAGTGAAGAAATTGATAAACCACAGGGTAACTAAAGGGGTTATTATTATTATTGTTAAGAGACTGTTTTGACAGAGAGTAGTGGAAATATTTTGTATTTTCTTGAAAATGCAAAAGATTTTGCTGTTTGCCTATATGTATTGCTTTCTTGTATCTGGATTCTAAACCATGCATCACTGGCTCCCATGTAGGAATCCTCAGTCTGGTCCCTTTATTGCTCTAAAAATTTAACAAGCTCTTGTTTGCTTAAATCGATATGTTCTTCAGTTATGCTTTTCCCTAGAGCTTCTGTAGTTGGCATCTACAACAGGACCTGACCTCTGGTACAGCAAAGAAACTCATGGTAAGTCTTAGAGAATAAAATCTGGGTATGATTTAATGAGGAAGCAGAGACCTTTTTCAAGTTTAGACTGAATTTTCTAATTGCAAGAAACAACTAGAACAGTGTCCCAAAGATTCCTCCAAACTCCTATACAGTTGTTTTCACAATGATATCAACAATGTGCTTCTATGGGGAAGATGATAGGAAGGAATGTGAGGACCACCTTGGACAGGGTGGTTGGAGTGTCTGCAGAAAGCAAATTGGGTTTATTGCTGGGGATTTACCCTCCCAAGAACTATATGGCAGAAACAAGACCAGCCCGCAACCTATCATCACCTTCCTTTATATCCTCTGATGAAGTCTGATACTGGTTAGTATTCAGAATGACCTGGATACATCAGAGGAACGTGAAACCAAAGCAAACCTGGACCAGTGAAGTCCACTTTGAAATCCACTTACTGAATGAATTAAAAATGAGGAAATGGTTATAGAAATACAAAACCTTACCAGAGGGAAAAAAGACAAGAATGTAAACATCAGACATATGAAATTGTTTTTTGAAAAACTGGATATGAGGTAAAACTATCTATCACAAAACTATCACATATGCACCAAAAAGATAATTCCAGGCAGTTACTACAACATTGGGCCTAGAAGTTCTGCATTCCCTATAGGTTAAGTAGAGAGAAAGCAGCAAGAGGAACAGGAAGAAGATTTAGTGAGCTCTGCATCTGAGAACCTGCTCTTTCCTAGTCAATGATAACAATGTTGTTTTAAATATGCCAGATAGATCAAGCTTTGGGTTTGCAAATGACTATGATTGTAGTCGTTTAAAGGACTTCTTTATCTTAAAATATGCATTAGGGGAAAATGGTGGTTATCCAGCAAAAACAACAAAAACTAACTGACAATTAACCCATCTACCTACTTACCTACCCACTTCCAGCTCGAAAACTAGCCCTAAACACAAGTGCCTGTTGCTGTCCTAGCAAAGAAAAGCACCCCAGGTTTGTGGGAGAGATTCTGTGAGGACATGGCAGGGGCTGCTCTTGCTCTCAATGAGTATGATTGCTCATGTTTTGTAATAAGGGGTTTGCAAAGCAGCCAGGGGCTGGGTGATGTCACTTTCTTGTGAGGGTCCACACTTTGTTCTAGGAGGAGGCCTCGCCTGTGACCTTTTCCACTTACACTGTGTCTTATGGAAACAGTGGCACCCAGGTAATGACAGGCATTGTGCCATGGTGCCCAACCACACAGAAAAGTCTTTGCGCTCTGCCGTCACAGCATTATTGAATTAGCAATGAAACACATCAGCCCTGGCAAACAAAGCCTGGCAAGGAGTGATTGAAAACTAGTGTTGCTAGTTTCACCTGAACCACGGAAACAACCTATGATGCACCGAGGGAAACTTGGCAGCATTTGTAAGAGCTACATTTGTGAAATGCCAAAATGCTCAGCAGCCCACTGCGCAAATCCTAGAGAAATGAAGATCAGAGAGGTCACCTTTTGCCCTTCAGAAACACCACTGATACAAATAAATGCTCGGTGATAACCATGCAACAAAAGAGCATGCATCTCTCTATATAAGATAGACGATATGATTCGCATTTTAGAATTCAGTAGTCTGATACCGAATAAGAAAAAAAAAAATTTGAAAGAAAAGCCCTAAACCACAATGAAAGTACTAGGCTCTCAGTTAAAAGCCTGCCAGTTACAGTATTATAGCTGGGAAAAATAAATAGTGTACCTTTGCAGAATATTGTGTGTACTCCATTTTATCAGCTTGGGACTATATGCTGGAAAGATAATTTTTTTGTTTACTAAGTTTGCCAAGCCAAAATTAATTTCCTGGTCTGAGCCCTAAAGTAGGGCTTTGGTATGGTAACTGCTAGAGTTACCTTAAACTAGTAACTGGAAAAGAACTTCTTTTTGGTGGGATTTGCCGTGGCAGAGGAAGATGCACTTCTGAAATGCTCCTTAGGAGTTTAAGGTAACGTGAGACACTGTTCCACCACCAACTTTGCTATAAGCGCAAGAGCGGATTTTAGTAGTTCCTTTAAGAGCTTTATCTGAACTTTATCTTGAGGGCTCTAGAGGACTTCCTGAGACAAAGACATGGAAGCAGGTTGACAGCCCAAAGAAAACAAGCATAGTCTAAGACCTGTGAGTCAGCTTGCTGTGCTTATTTTCATACAATGGGTGACATAAATTTGTCTCCTGAAATAAGAAAATAAATGAAAATGTTTTGAACTCGGCACTTGCAACCAAATTCATTATTTTCCCATTTTTGGTAGCACTTGAGAAAAAAAGTCCCCTCCCATGACTAGTGCAGGAGATAGCCTGAAGCAGTGTGCTTAGGGAAGAAGCTTTTATCTCCCTCACTAGAAAACCTAAGAGTAAGTTTAAGACTAGTAGAAAACTGGCCCTTGGTCATCAGGAGTCCAACTCCTTCTCTCTATTCTCCCATCTTTAGAAACCAATTTTGTCCTTGAGGAATCCTCTTGATATATAGTAGTTGCTTGTGCACCAGGCATCGCAATCCTGTTCTGGTTGAGAAATGAAGGACAGCGAAGGGCACGAAGTTCATTGGAGTTGTTTTTCTTCTTTGGTTTTGTTTTGTTTTTTAGTACTTGAGGTCAAACCCAAGGCTTTGTGCGGAATAATAGGCAAGTATTCTGCTTCTGTGCTGTACCCCCACCTCCACTGGCCTCTTGAAAAGCTTCTCTGACCTTTCATGCACTATGTGCTGCTATTCGATTGTCTACCCCTAACAAGAGTGATTTAAAGTACAGTCTTTTAGCTGGGTACCTGGTAGTCCCTGAATATCAATGGTTGTTATTGGGAAAGAAATGGAGGCTAGATATTGACAGTCCATAAACTGCCTCTGCAACAAGGTAAAGTAAGTCATGGTCCAAAAAGAGGGTTGTACTAATGCCTGACACTGCTGGGAATCTTTCGGGCTGCTGGACCCATCAGGATTCACTCACACAGGTAACCTCCTTGCGAGGTGGGAAGGGAAGCTCACTGGCATTTGCTCCCAGTTATTCTCTCAGCTGGTGCTGGCCTGGGCAGACAAGGACAGTCACAGCGAAGGGCTGTGGGGCTGATGTAGCAAGCTGAGGAAGTGCCCCTTCCTGCTAAGAAAAATATCGGTGCATCTGGGCATCCTCGTCTGCTGGTCGCTGTGGTTACCTTCTCAGCCTGGACTTGCTCAGCTCAACGCAGTGCTCTCCTTATTCTGGTTTCATATGGACATCTTGAAGCTAGTGCTACATTTATTTATTGAATAAAGAAATAATTTGTGTGAATTGAAACATGATGTAAGTTTTTAGGTATGTGCAAAGCATTTTAGCACTTTATGCTCCTGTTTCCTTGTATATAAAAGAAGTGATATTATCTAACAGATGTGGCAGTTAAATGAATCAATTTCTGTAAGTTATAAAAATGATTAGGTATTATTTATTTAATATATATATATATATACACAATATATATACAATATACTGAATACAATATATTATATTTAGCACAGGATATTCAGGGTCTCACTGCGTAGATTGGACTCATAGTGATCCTCCTGTTTATAGTCTCCCAAGCACTGGGATTATAGGTACGCGCCATCATGCCCAGTCTCAATCTCTATCTCAGCATTCCCTGGGGGCAGGGCCAGCATGGCAGGCCTGGGAATCGAACTCCTGAGCTATTTGGCGAGCCAAAACTTCAGAAGGCTTTTTTTTTTGGCTGGCTCAGGCAGCTTAAGAGTGGGCCTAGTGCTGCATATGGAGCTCAAAATTCAACCATGGTCCACTGCACCTGATGCGGTTTGCCCAAGTAGGCACTTTAAACAGCTGAGCTAACTTTCAAGCCTCCTTTAGAGGGATTCTTTCTCTCTTGTTTATTCCTGCATTTCTTATATTTTGACACCAGTATGATAGGCCCTGTATTGCGACGGATGCAGCCTTCTAAGACCTTTTGGTATAGTAGAAAGATCAAAAGCGCAAAGATCAAGAGTGAAAAATAATGCACACTCACTTATCCAGCAAGGAAACAGTGCAGACATTAATGGCCTATGGAGTCCAGCAGGGTAGGAAGAGATACTGGTGTCATTAGTAGGAATCCCGGGGTACTTCAGCCTCAGTCTAGAGCATGCACAGCTCTGCAGTCATGAAAACCTTTTCTATCTCCTGCTTTTTCCCTAGCGAATGCTATCCTCATGCTCCCATTGAAACCAGTGCTGCCTGCTTATACTCTTCTGTGGCTCTCATTCCTGCACTTTTATAATCCTTACATTAACTATGAGGAGAGCTTCATGGACCAGGACATCAAGGAGCTCTGAATGGGAGAGCCAATCTTCACTTCCAGAGCATGGTTTGCCTGAGCAGCACAGCTGGGGAAGAGGAAGAGGCACCAAGCATGACAGTGACAACAGCGCAGCAGCACTGAAGTCTAAGAAACCCTGAGTAGAGGAAGAAATGCCCATGAGGGACTTGCAGGTAGCTTCTGAAGGGAGTTGCCTCTTCTCTAAGACTTCTGCAGCTGGTTTAGAGAAGTCCCAGGCTGCGCAATCACATGACTGCACATTGTGTAGCTGTATCTGGTTGAGCAGTTGTTTATTTAAGCTTTGTCTATCTTGCTAGTTTATGGACATCAGGATGGCAATGGTCACTTCTATTTCTTCTCTGCCCTAGTTTCAGTAATTAGCATAGTGCCTGCCCTATAGACATGGGAGTAGTAAAGAGCAAATGAAAGCATGAGTAGACTGAAAGTCAAAGGTGAATTTATCTTTCTCCAAGGTCAACCCTTTGCTCAAGCCAACAAACATTTCTTTAACCTGTTCTACCTGCTCAGAAACACCAGCTGTCAAATTGTTGAGTTAAGCTCCTATTTTGAGAGGAAACCCAACCCAACAAATGATAATACAGTGTGATTTCTTTTCTTTTCCTTGGCTTGCTTTTTTTCTTTTCTTTTCTTTTCTTTTCTTTTCTTTTCTTTTCTTTTCTTTTCTTCTTTCTTTCTTTCTTTCTTTCTTTCTTTCTTTCTTTCTTTCTTTCTTTCTTTCATACTATGGATCAAACTCAGAACCTTGTGCTCACCAGCAGGTACTTGTGAAATATACCCCTAGCCCCACACTATGCTTTTTTTTTTGCAGTACCATTGTGGCAGAAAGAACAGGAACACAGGAGAAAACGACTGGTCCCTGATTTTTAGGTTTTGAACTGGGCCAAGTAGTTGTAGATGGCTTCACCAACTAGAGAGAGACACTGGTTTCAAGTTGCGGAATTGGAATGTATAGCAACAGAGACAGAAGGATGCCAGGAGGTTGGATGTGGGTGGGGCTGTGACTAAGGCAGAACTATGAGGTGAGATCAGTAGATAGGTGACTGTTTTGAATACCTTGTTCTGATGTTAAGGACTCTGGGCCCTTATCTCCCTGGAAATGGGAAGTTACTACAGGTTTTTAGAAAGAAGAAAGATGTGACCATATTTGTCTTCAGAAAGACAATGTTGGGACACATTTACTTAAGCAATATTTTTAATGGAGCAATTCTGAGGACTTCATGCTTTGGTTTCTTTTATTAATCATCATTATTATCAGACATTTGTTAAACACCTTCTCTATGTAAGATATTTATTTAGATGCCGAAATAGGTCCCGAGAAAATGAAAGGTTCACAAATGATACGACAAACCAATATTTCATGTTCTACTAAAAAGATAAAAAATACTGTTACCAATCAAATTGTAACACAGTGTTCTCTTGTGCATTGTAATTTTTATTACTACTTTCTGAAAGAGCTCTTCCAACTGTACTTAGATTGAATTTTATTATTTATCACTTACATGCCAAAAGTGAAGACATGCAAGAAGTTGGCTAAGATGTTCTAACCTTCTTCACATACATGTTCAACTATTCTGAATGGCATTTATACACAGAGCAGCCCCGCCCTATCTTTCTCTGTTTAGTGCTTTTCAAAGTTTGTTATGTATCAGAATTACCAAGAAAAATGGTACCAAATAGAGGTCAATATAGTTCATTCCACCATGTCTGGGATTCCTAAAGATTCCTCTCCACCTCACCAAGATTGAGAAGCACTGAAGAACAGTTGGCATAGAAATCTTTCTCAAGTGAGTACACTATTTTTGTTTTCAATACTTCTTTTCATTTGGTCAATTTCCTTGGACAAACACAAGGCCAAGTTTTCACTATTGCTGCCTGATTGAGACACATTTTATGGGATGTTGAATTGAACAAAACATGTACCACTGCATTATTGAATTATGATATTTTGTTAAGGACTTAGAAAAAGGCTTAAAAATTAGTAACCTATGAAAAGAATATATTATATGTAATGGTATCAATTTCCTTAATGAGACACTGATAAAAGGTTTTGGTTCATCCACACCAAAGAAAATTTGTGATATTTAAAATTATGTAGGATGATACCTTTCAAAGCATGCTTTAGAACATCACAGAAAAAACAGCTGGGAAATCCTGCAACCACTTCCCTTCTTTAGAGTTTCATGGTGAGCCTTAACATTTTCAAAATTTTGAAAAGATCAGTATATAGATATTATTTGAAATTTCAACTTTGAATATTCCAATTTAAATCATAAAACATATTCATATTATATTTTAAGTGAAGAACAACAACAATGAATCCACAAAAATGCGTGGCAATACAATTCTACTTCTATAAATAACATTTGAATGCATACATAGCCCTAGAAAGAAAGTAGTGAGGATTTGTCCTGAGAATTAATTATGTTTAAAAATAAATGACTTAGTTATCTGTTTCTTTTACTTTGCTTAATTCTTTAATGAACTGGCATATTTCATGTAAGAAAACAGTTACTAAAATAGTAATGATAAACTGGCTTTTTAAATAAATTAGAGATGAGAGAAATGAGAAAAGAGGAAAAAAGCAAGGGGGAAAACATGCAAGAATATACACAGGATGACTGAAACGATTGTACTAATAATTTCCACCAGTTTTTTTAAAAGTAGCAGTAAATGTGTAGAATTTTCATCTTGACCAACTATATGCTGATATTGACAATCTAAGCAACTACATTGAGGACAGCAATGTGTAGTATAGACATCACGTTTGAATACCTCTCATCTTGGTCTTCTAAATGCATGCCATTTCTAGCATCTTATCAGTGATCACTATACACTTGTTAAAATAACTTTTTTAAAAAGTAAAAAGAGAAAACAAAGACAAGAAAAAAATTCAAGTTTCTTGAAGCAGTAATATTCAATTATTTGTCCAATCTTATATATCTGTTAATCTGAGCAACATATTTGACAAAAAAATAGATAATATCACAACCATGGTTAACTATTCTTGTTTTAAAAATCTGTATCATATGTATTGTTGCATGTTACCCTGTTTCTGTTTTTGTTTCTTCTATTTATTTTTGCTTTTGTTTTTACTCTTCAAAATAAAATAAGCGGGACCAGGGAGATAGCTCAGGGGCACAAGTGCCTGCGTGGCAAATGCAAAATCCTGAGTCCAATCCCCAGTTCTGAAAAAAATAAATAAATAAATAAATAAATAAATAACAAAATAAAATGAAATGAAATAAAAATAAATAAATAATTCAGAGAAAGATTTAAATTTTTCTTACATATTCTATGGATGAAACTTTAATTAATATAAATAAATTTTTAATGTGAAAGTATGTTTTCATTTTATGAGACTTTCACAATTTACACAACACTAGAAAAAATTATTATTAATCACAAATGATAATAAGATGAGAGAAGTGAATGAACACAGTCCAAAGTCATATATTCATGAAAAGAAAATTTAAAATGTATAGTCAGCCTGTCCTGTCTATGGATTGACAGGGAGAGAAATAAGCTTAAATTAATGCCTACAGGTAAAAGAAATTCTTTCTAGCTAGGTGATCTTGGACATTTTGTTTAATCTTCCTAATCTTCATTTTTTTGCATCAAAATGGTTACAGGTTTTATTTATTTTCTGGGGATGCTATAACACAGTGCTAAAAACTGGGTAGCTTACACAACAGAAATACTGAGCCGAATGTCTAGCGTTTATGAGACTGAAATCAGTGTGCGCATGTGGCCTTGCCACTGTCTAGTTTCTAGCTGCCACAAGCAATCTTGAGGCTGCCGGGTTGTATCCCTATCACTCTGGCTCTGCCTCCTCCTTCCCAAAAAACATTTTTTTCCTGTGTGCATTTTTGTCCAAATTTCTCATTACTTTAAGGACCAAGGTCACTTGATCAAGACCCACCCTAATCTATTATTATTATCTTACCTTAAAGTTAAAATAACAATAGGTTATTGGTTAAGGGGAGAATTACAATAATTAGTACATTGTGCATTATTGGCTTCCTAGTAGTTATTCAGAGTACAAGATGTAAGCATGATATCTTGTTCGAACAGTACTAGCACAAGTCTTTCTTTTCAATGAATTATTGACCTCATTTTAACCTCATTACATTTGTAAAGACCTTATTTCAAAAAAATCAGTCACATTCTTAGGTTCTGGAACCTAGGATGCCCATATATCTTTTGGAGGGGTCATCTCAGCTTAAGCCATAATGTTCATTTATGGTGACTTGATATCTTTCTTCTTAAGAAAAAGGTTGTTGTTCTCTATCTAATTGAGTCTACAAAGAACTAAATCATGGGCCAACCCAAATTAATGAATGAGTTTGTAGGGTGCTGGCAGAAAATAGGCAAGCAATCTGTTTTTTTGCATGTTTTCCCCCTGTATGCAATTAACAGTAATATTCCTCTACTAGATTTAGACTGAAATTATAAAGTTGAAGCAACAGGAACAAAATGGGATCTGTCTGATGTGTAGAAAAGAGCCAAAACCTCCATAGTGTGTGTGTGTGTTTTTTTTTTTTTCCAGAAGAATCTTCCAGTGCTTCTACACTCTCACTTCACAATGTGTCTCCGCCCACCTGTGCAGCAGGCAGGCTGATGCCCAGCACGGTTTCTAAGACTCCCTTAGCGGCTTCCAGCTTCCCGTCACCATCCACTTCTAAGAGAAAATGTAATTTCACTGCCTCTCCAAATGCAGATGTTGCTTCTTCATTCAGAGTCTCAAAAATTCTACAATCTTCTGCGGCAACAGAATAAATCTTTTCAGCAGCTTCAGTCTGTTGATAATCTCAAGCAGTCCTGGGAACTTTCACAGGCCTAAAATCATAGGAATTGTAGGCACATGGAGAGCATTGTTCTAAGAATTAAATCATTTTGTTCTGTTGTTTCCTATGTTGGACAGCATTTATCATTTCAAACCATAGTGTAATGACAGTCAATGTAATTTATTTAGCAAGTCACTACGTGTCAGGCACTATGCTACCAGTCTTAGAGATATTAAATCTTTTTTTACAGCAAATCTGCCAACTAGAAATTATTTTTTTGACAAATGAAAAATTAGGCTCAGAAAAATTTCAACTTCCCATGTCAGAGAAGCACATATTTTTCCTACAGCCTAATTCTCTGATGTTGATATAGTTTTAACTAATTGTTAACGCTGAGACTCCTGTTGATATTGTTTGGATCAAATTTCTGATAGTCAACAATGAAACAATGGTGATATTCTCAATGCTCATTTGGTTTTTATGTACTGTAATCATTTATCTAGCATATGTCATTTTGATCTTTCTTCTCATAAGACTCATATCTCCTGCTCTTCTTAGTCCCTCAGTGCCAGTCAATGCAAATAGAATTCTTACACAAGGCAGGTCACAGAAACTAGAATAACTCCTCGAATCAAGCCATAAACCTCACAAAGACAGTTTTCTCTCTCACCTCTCTTCTTTCTTGAAGATTTTCATTTCAGGGAGGTCCAGCTCCATAATCAGGAGGAAGAAATACTGCATAGAGAGGCCAGGAATCCAATCAGACAGGACTTGCTGCGTTCATCCTCTAGCCTGTATCATTACATCAGATACCTTCATCCTACTTCTACACAGCCAGCTGCCCACTCCTCCTGGGACCTAAGCATGACTAGAGTTTCCCCTGAATCTTTGGGTCTTCATTTCTGAAGTCTCTTATAATGCAAGCTTTGGTTAAAAAAAAAACTATTATTTTTGTTTTCCATTAACCTGTCTTTATAACAGAGGCATTAGCTGTCATGCCTTTGCAATTTTGCACATGAAAGGGAAGAAAACAGTGTCATAATCTAGATGCAACATTTATTTCAACTAGAACCAGTCATCACTTGAAAATCAAACTACAGAGTTGCTCCTAAGGTATACGAAACAGATTTTGTCTCCAACTGTCCTGTACATTGTACCTAAATCCATTGTGAAGCAAAGAAGAATGGTTTTGATTTCCTCTCAATAGCAAAGACCTACTGCGTGAAGATTTCCTCTCTGTTATAGAATGTCTTCACCTAACACTCCCACAGAGAGAAATGGCCCAGCTCACCACAGGGAGTCTTTCTGCAGTTAATTAAACAAGCTGGCTTGAAAATGTTTAAAGTCTGTGGCTTAGCAAGCCAAACAAGAACTTCATTCAGGCAAAATCCAAGAGAGGAAGCAATATTTTAGTAATATTTTAATCAGATTCCCCATCAAATGTAGACTCACAAAATTCTTTTAAATTCATTTTACTACCTAACTGTTGTTCTATCCTAACAAACATTTCTTAGTGCTCAGTGCGCTCTGCAAAGAGAGGAGAATTTTCACTGAAAGTTTTCTTTACGTTGAGGATATGGTACAAATGTTTTTCCTTCACTGTGGTTCATTAGGTACATTCATTCACCTTGCTGAGGTATGTGCATTGATAGCTGTTCTTCAGGTTACACTGGTCCGTGATAAACACAAATCTAAGAGCATAGCACAAGATGCCAGTAAGTCACAGAAATTGTTTTTTTTTTTAAAATATTGATCTTTTCTTTGCCCTGTACATTAATCATATATGTCATCATACTTTTTAAACCAATAAGTTGATCACATGAGCTGTTGACTCTAAACAAAATTTACTGAATCAAGCAATTTTAAATAATTAAAATTATGGATATTTTATAAATCAGGACCACAAAAATATATAATTGTTGTTTTTTCCCCTTAATTTGCAGAATCACTGAGGGGAGAATGAAAGAATGATGGGCCAGTAAAATCATACTAACTTATTTAACAAAAATTTTTCTGTACTCTGTGATATTTAGGTATTGAAATCAGATGAAATAACATTAAGATGGAAAAAGAAGACAGGATTTATTATGAAATCTACCCCCAATTTTGTGATCATAAACCAATTGCTGACTTCATCCTTCCTAGTCCTCTTAATTGTAGATTGGGAATGATTTCATTCAAGCACAAGTTACTACAGACCAAAGGACTGATTTTATTGGTCAGCATAAAGAACAACAGTATAAGGGGAATATAATATGTTCCTCCCTACTATTACCCTATGTTTCTGCCATAATTCTCTTCATCATCTCTATTATCTGTGTCTCTATCACCTTAAATCTGTTCTCTATAAAAATAAGGAGAGGGTTTAAGAAGGAGATTTACTTGGAAAGCTTTCATATCTGTAAGGGACCAGGAGGGGAGAAATCGGACAAAACTGTAAAGCAAACTCTAATGAAGTTTCAACAGAGCCTAAGGACAACCTTTCTAGATTATCCCCAATGGAGACAAGGTGGTTTAGCATTTGTGCCCCTGCTTTCTCCTTTGCCAGTGTTGCGTGCTTATATGGAAGGGATATAACTGTGGGTAAAGTCATTCTTGGAGACAGTCAGTTGTGATCTGTTGGCAACACACATTCCTGGGGACTAGCTGTGTGAGCACTTTGGTTCTGAAAAAGTGATGTCAAGGGTCCTAGTGTAGCACCCACTAACATTATCATCGGTGGTGTATGAGTCCTAGAATGGTCTTCAAGTAATCCTTAGGACACACAGTAATTCCATCTATCCTCTATAACACAAGGAAAGAAAAGACAGAGTTGCCATGTTGGTTGCCAAGTTATAGCCAACCCATAAAAAAATCTTAGGAAGACATAGAACTATGGTCTACCCATCAATCATGCCAAAACTAGATTCTAAGAAAGTGAAGCAGACACTACATGCTGGTTCCTTATCAATATCTCTCATCTCCACATTAACTGTCTTTTAGCTTCCATTTCTTTTGTGAAGCAATGCATTCTCATAATGCAGAAAGACTCTGTAGGTCATCAGTTTCAAGTGCTGCCTTGCGGTTGAGCTAGTGAATATGTCAGCTGTCCACTACTGGATCGATCAGTTATAGTGATGAAGCCTGAAGCCACACTAGACATTCCTACACAGATTACTTTGTTGTCACCACCTTTCTACATGTAAGTGGAATTTGCTTTCCCACTTTTTTTTCCATTGGTCCCATTGTATTGTGGGGCAACTTACAGAAGAACTAATCTTTATGCTTTGTGTTGAGGTATGCTCATTTGCCCCTGATTTATGCTATTTTTAAGATACTTGGATTTGATATTTTGATTATCTTTATTTCTTTCATAAACTGAAGATTGCTACAAGTTTTTGTAATCCATACAGAATGAGACAACTACCTTCGTTGTTGCCCTTGGGCCTCTTTGTTCATATGATTTCCTATTAAAATCCTCCATATGTGAATTGTATGACACGGTTGGCAAGTCAAATGTTGCTTTCAGCCAAGACTCCCGCGAGCTTGTAATAATGTGGCTGGCTGTTTTTAAAGACTAGTGCAGGATTCTCAGTAGTTTTGTGTAAAATTCAATTTTGTCTTTCATTCCAGGCATTGAGATCTCAGTGGATATTAATTTTGTTTAATATTATTTTCAGTACCACATATGAACACAGAAAATGAATAAAAATATTGAACCATGCAACATAAGACATTCAAGAACATATAGAGTGATAAAATAATTGCTATTCCTATCCTTGTTATGTACCACATGAAAGATGATAAAGAATGATTACTCTGAAGCACACTGAACATCACTTACCAAACAATGGAGAAGTAAATTTTCTTTTAAGTTTGCTTTCAATATCTGCTACACGGCTATAATTTATAACATGTGAACACCTACTTGACACTTATAGAGTCCGAGTGTGGTGGTATGTGCCTGTAATCCCAGCACTTGAGAGGCAGAAAACAGGAAGATCACTATGAGTTGGAGCTGCGTAGTGAGACTCTGCACAAAAAGAAAAAAGAAAAAAGAAAAAAGAAAAAAAAAACCTTATATCTTGAATAAAACAATTAGCAAAAAAATTATAAATATCTTTTTCATTGATTATTAGCTATAATAATCTGATCTGTACTATCCATAGTAGTTTTCTACTCTGTTACTTTTATAGTAGTAAAGATGGGATCAAAACAAAGAATTCTTTTTCAGATTTAAGTCTTCAGTTGATACGACTTTACTGAACCAGACTGCAGAATGAATGGGGCATATTACCTCACCAATTCTGTATCACAGTAAAAATTCAAGTGCCCACTCTAATTTCTTAAAGAATTCTAGTCACAGGATATTATATGATCTTAAGTGGCACAATGGTAATTGCATTTCACTTGATTATAAATGCATACTGGCAGTTTTCCAAGTCAAATGGTGCACTTTCCACTCCTCAATGTTTTTATTTTGTTTCTATTTTCCTGATTTCTATTATTTATCTAGATGGAAGCATGTTGAAAAATGCTTAGCAAACATAGTGAGAAATGACAGTGAGAAAATGTGTCTTCTAGCTGACAATTTAGATACTGTCAAGTCACATTGGATAGGGTAAGCCATTAAGCCATCAGAAATACCCTAATGAAGGAATCTGTGGGATCCCCAGCCAGGTAGTGCTAGAAAACATAAGGCACAGGTGAAGGGGCAGGAGGTGACAAAGCTCATTTGCTGAGCAGCTCTATGAGTTGCCTAACACTGATCTGGAGTCTGCAAACAGAACGCAGTTATAGGAGGAAGCAGGAGCACAAACACCACCATAAACACGGCAGAAACTGAAGCATTATCATTAGTGTGCTGGAAAAGGCTTCCTTTGGTCTCTGACGTGCACCCTGTTCTAAGTAAGACAGAGTCTTGTTTTCTTAGGTGAATGTAAAAGTTTATGCCCACAAAATAAAGACAAACATATCAGGATGAGGCCTTGCTGATGTGAATGCTGCTTAGTTTGCAAGATACAACTCAAATGTCTTAGCTGGCTGCTGTTTGTTGAAGCTAGATTGTTAATTATTTACCTTTTCTACCATTTGACTCAAATTCTTTTCGTATCAAATTGACGGTCTGAACCCAAAACAAACAATGGAGGGTAGTTAGTGATCTTAGTAAACTGGGTTTCTGCAACATTGACAGAACATTTTTCTATTCTTTCTTTCATGGTCTTTCTTGTTCTCAGTACCATTCTGTGGAACAGAGTCAGGACTCGTTTGTGAAGCTAGGTGGGCCCTTGTGGTTTGCTGAGACTTCCTTCCTTTTGATATGCTAAACCTGTTTTTTAATTCTCTTCCTTATTTTCAGAGTTCTAACTTTCCCATTCCATAAGATCTTCCTTATTTCACCAGAGAAGAAACCTTTTCTTTCCTTCTCATGGTTTTTAGCTGTCTGAATTTTTGATGGTCATATAGAACTGGGATGATTTAATCATTAAAAATAATTGGATAACAAATCTGGTATTTGGAGCTTTTCTTTTCTGTAAGACTCCTACAGGAGCAGATTGCTCTAGCCAAATGTAGCAGGAGAAGAGCAGGTAGGTGGAGCAGACTCAATCAAGCAGATGCTCTGTTTCTGCAGCAACTTTCACTCTAAATTCCAAGCTCTGAGGAGGCAGCTATTCTTATCCTGGATTTGGGGCCTGATTTTTCTCTTCTTAAAGTGTAATGCTCTCCACCTTTTATCTTTACTGCAGGTATTATGTAGTTGTAATTTCTAATAGGCTACTGTAAATGATTTTTATAAATAATGAAGATACTAGAAATAGAATTCAACAATGAATAAAAATAAACAAGATCCAAGTGGATTAAATAATTTTGCCAACAGGAAACATAGATTTAGCAGCTTCTTCCTTTATTCAGTGAGTCAGTCATCCCATAAAGAAAGTTTGTTATGCATCTATTATATTACTGATCTTAGGCCAAGTGTTGAAATATGAGGGTGTTATGGTTTGGCTCTTATGGGTCCCAAAACACTTGTATAGAAGACTTGATCCTCAGTACAGCCCTGTTTAGAGTTGGAGTCTGTGGGAGGTTTTGGTCCTGCGGGCTCTGACTACATCATATAGATTCAGAGCTTTTGAACTTGGTGGAGGTGGCCTTCTCATGAAAGTGGGATTTCTCTTTTATCCTTGGCTGCCATAAGGTGAGCACTTTGCTCAGCCACAGGCTGTCTGCCATAATATTTGCTCTGAGAAGGGCCCAAATGATGGGGCCAAACAGCTATGGGCTGAAGGCTTTGACACTATGAGCCATAATCAGCCTTTCCTTCCTTCAACTTGTTTACCTCTAATATTCTGCCACTGTAAGAGAAATCTGAATAACACAAATGGTAACCAAGACACATTCCGTACCTTCAAGGAATTGTATAGCATAGAACAGGATCCAGATCTCTGCGTTCTCAAATTCTTATCTTTCCACTACATTCTATAGTGCTATTAGTGTTTTTGAAAATGTATTTATTTTTCTAACTAGGTCTGAACTGATGAGAAAAATGTAGTTAACTGTGCCCCAACTCTTGCATCTCTGAACTGCAACAAATAATAGCATTTTACTAACA